>OZ037767.1:175000-197479 GCA_964035545.1 Bugula neritina | reverse complement strand
CCTTTCTCTTTCTCTCTCTCTCTTCCTGTCTCTCTCTCTCTCTCTCTCTCTCTCTCTCTCTCTCTCTCTCTCTCTCTCTCTCTCTCTCTCTCTCTCTCTCTCTCTCTCTCTCTCTCTCTCCCTCCCTCCCTCCCTCCCTCCCTCCCTCCCTCCCTCCCTCCCTCCCTCTCTCTCTCTCTCTCTCTCTCTCTCTCTCTCTCTCTCTCTCTCTCTCTCTCTCTCTCTCATCTCTCTCTCATCTCTATATACTATATTATATACTATGTACTATATTATACCATATTATATGCTATTTATAGTATGATATATACTCTATATATTGTTTGTAGCTGTAGGTGGGATAGAAGTATGCAAGCCGGATAAACTCATCTCATGTGCCATGCCAATATCCTACAAGAGTATGTACTCAGTCTACTATACTCTCTATATACAAGACTATGTACTCAGTCTACTATACTCTCTATATACAAGACTATGTACTCAGTCTACTATACTCTCTATATACAAGACTATGTACTCAGTCTACTATACTCTCTATATACAAGACTATGTACTCAGTCTACTTTACTCTCTATATACAAGAGTATGTACTCAGTCTACTATACTCTCTATATACAAGACTATGTACTCAGTCTACTATACTCTCTATATACAAGACTATGTACTCAGTCTACTTTACTCTCTATATACAAGAGTATGTACTCAGTCTACTATACTCTCTATATACAAGACTATGTACTCAGTCTACTATACTCTCTATATACAAGACTATGTACTCAGTCTACTATACTCTCTATATACAAGACTATGTACTCAGTCTACTCTCTATATACAAGAGTATGTATGTGTATGTTTATGTGTGTAAAGTTGTGTTAGCTTGTGTTCTCTGTACAGATCTCTCGGAGAGGGTGGCCTACCTCCACGGCACGTGTAACTGTAAGAGCACATGCAATGAAGAACACTACAAGTCTCAGATAGCCATCTACGATTTCCCCAATGACAACTACTTCACTGATCTCTACGGATATGACACAGGTGCTGCTCGACCTCCTATACTTACATTATACTTACTTCTATACTTACATTATACTTATTTCTATACTTACATCACACTTACTTCTATACTTACATTACACTTACTTCTATACTTACATTACACTTACTTCTATACTTACATTACACTTACTTCTATACTTACATTACACTTACTTCTATACTTACATTACACTTACTCCTATACTTACATTGCACTTACTCCTATACTTACTGTGTATTCTGTAGGTACGCTGCAGCATATGCACAGGAATTCTCTCTCCTTGACCCTCAGCTACAGGTCCTTGAGCTACGACCAGCTGGAGGAGTATCTCTCTTACACATGGATGGATGTGATTGGTTAGTATTTGTAACATACATTGTTGAATATGATTGGTTGATCAGGTCGCAGGCGTATACACTGGCCACGTAGCCTCTGTGCTCTTGTTGCATTACACGGAGTTACTTCTCATAGTCTCTAGGTGCAATCACTTATTTATTGTTTGGAGTTATGTCCCCGACTGTGTTGAGTTTTCCCTTGTGTATTCCCACAGCTAACCTGGGAGGAACTCTAGGAGTTTGTATTGGAGCCAGTCTACTGACAATCTGTGAGTTTATACAGTTTGGAGTATTCAGTCTCATCAGATGTATCAACAGGAAGAGAGAACAGGAGAGTAGAAAGAATGTAATACACGTACATGTGGAGCCTGTAAACACTGTTAAATATTAGACTAGCTCTGCGTTACTACTTCTCTAGGCATATGTCTATATAGCTACATTATGTTTATATATCTATATTATATCTATAATATTGTATGTCTCCTATATCTATATTATATCTATATATATATATTATATTTATAACATTGTATGTCTCGTATATCTATATATTATATTTATATCTATATTATATTTATAAGATAAATATTTTTGTTGTTGTAGCAAATAAATAGTGTGTAAATCAAACAAAGTTTTGTTTGAAAGAATGTGTTACAGCCTTAGAAAAACTACAACTGCCCTCATTAAGTCTAATGGTAGTCAAGTATAGTTTGAGAGAGACTTGGCCTGATTATTAACACTGAGTAAACATCTTTTCCTTTTAATTGATTTAATCACAGAAAGCGTGGGAAATACATCTTGTGTAATTTTTCTTTTCAGCTTAGTATGTAATGCTTCTGCACTCATTGAAGTTGTTTATAAATTCAGTTCTCATGAATATAGACTGTACAATACCTGTACAATACCTGTACAATACATATACTAGGGAGACATTATATACTAGGGAGACATTATATACTAGGGAGACATTATATACTAGGGAGACATTATATACTAGGGAGACATTATATACTAGGGAGACATTATATACTAGGGAGACATTATATACTAGAGAGACATTATATACTAGTATAGACATTATATACTGGGGAGACATTATATACTGGGGAGACATTATATACTAGGGAGACATTATATACTAGGGAGACATTATATACTAGGGAGACATTATATACTAGGGAGACATTATATACTATAAGGGAGTCATTGAAACAGGATGTTTGATGACGTAGATGTTGTGATGCTGCCTTAGAAAGACTCTACAGAAATGTATGATGAATACACTCAACGCAAACAAATCATTACAAGTGTGTCCTTCAATTCCTCTATACCGTTCAATAATTGCGAAACACTTGGGCCAAATCAAGAGCAAAAAACAAAAAGTCATCAATAGGCAGATATCAAAAACATGTGATATGAAAACATAGATTTATCTCAAATTACCTGCACTGATGCTATTCAGCAATGCCTACACTCTACACACTTGCAAAAGGTGCAGATTGTCACGTAACATGCCATTTCCTATACAAGTGAACATGACAAGACAGAGCAGGTTCCTGTGATAAACATGGCGTGGACAAACTGACTGCAAAATAAACATTGACATTCTGATTTATTGATTGGTGTATTGTCTCATAATTACATCCTTGAGTTGCGAATCAATAAGAAGCTTTCTTAGTGATTATCATCTCAACCACTCTCTAGACGTTCACTGACTGATAAGGTTTTGTCTCTCTCTTTCTGCCTGACACCAGATACTCGAAACTCTTAGCCATTCACTCGCACCAGGTAACCAAATGTAACACTTTATTCTGAGGAAGAGAAATTAACAATATCTAATTTTTTTTAAATCGAAAGCTTTTCTCAACCTCAACCAAACTTACAATAGGTGAAAATTTTGTCTTGTCGTACAAGCCTACAGCAAATGACATTAAAACAAGCACATTATTTTCCTGCTGTTTATATAAATGGTTTATATGTTGTTTAATTTAGTTAGTTTGCCACCATGACTCTCAAACACTCTCCTTACCTTATAGGAATTTTTACTTTCAATTTGTTAGACCGTGAAAGTTTTTTTTACATATGGTTTAAATTCTGTCTTTTATACTGTATAATGTGTATGCATGCATTAGTCCTTTGTGTTTGCTGTAGTATTTTATTTGATTGATTTATTTAAATTCAAGATTTGGAGTGTAGAGACCAAGTGGCATTTTAAATTGCATTGCTTTGTAAGTGAATAGAAATTTAATGAAGTAGCACCTGCGCTGGATGTCATTTCCCTTAGCCTCTCATTTTACGGCACTCGTCAACAGAACACTGAGGTCACCTCAGAATGTCACCTGAGGGTGTCACTTCAAGGTGTTGACTTGTGGGTTTCATCGTTCAAGGAGTTTGATTAACAAACTCAAAAGTGTAGCTTAATGTTTCAATGTTTCAATTGTTGCATCCGTGAAGGTCTCTCTCTTGCTAACTCTATCACACAGCTCTGTCAGCTTGGCAAGTGAGTGCAAGTGCTTTGTTGCTAACACCATCACACAGCTTTGTCAGCTTGGTAAGTGACTGCAGGTGCTCTGTTGCTAAGCTGGTGTATATTTATTATATCTGACTGTGTGAAGTTCTATTTGAATGTGCTGTAGTATTGTTTAGTAATATGGAATGTTCAAACTGTAAATGCGATGAGAAGAAAGTCTTGGAGGAACAACCGACAGAAGAAGATAGTGAAAAGGAACCATCATGGTCGGAGTTTACACAGGAAGTGTCTATGCACGGCATCCGTTATGTTCACCTTAATAAAATACACCCTGTGACTAAGTAAGTATAGTAACTTACACCCTGTGACTAAGTAAGTATAGTAACTTACACCTTGTGACTAAGTAAGTAGATTAACTTACACCCTGTGACTAAGTAAGTAGAGTAACTTACACCCTCTGACTAAGTAAGTATAGTAACTTACACCTTGTGACTAAGTAAGTAGATTAACTTGCACCCTGTGACTAAGTAAGTATAGTAACTTACACCTTGTGACTAAGTAAGTAGATTATCTTACACCCTGTGACTAAGTAAGTAGAGTAACTTACACCCTGTGACTAAGTAAGTATAGTAACTTACACCTTGTGACTAAGTAAGTAGATTAACTTACACCCTGTGACTAAGTAAGTAGAGTAACTTATACCCTGTGACTAAGTAAGTATATGACAGTATATTTGACCCATGCCGGAGGGTGCTCTGGGTGGTGACAGTACACCTGACACGTGTCGCAGGGTGCTCTGGGTGGTAACAGTATATTTGACAAGTGTTGCAGGGTGCTCTGGGTGGTAACAGTATATTTGACACGTGTTGCAGGGTGCTCTGGGTGGTAACAGTATATTTGACACGTGTTGCAGGGTGCTCTGGGTGGTAACAGTATATTTGACACGTGTCGCAGGGTGCTTTGGGTGGTAACAGTATATTTGACACGTGTTGCAGGGTGCTCTGGGTGGTGACTATACTCATTATGCTGCTCTACGCCGGATACGCCTCCTGGGAGTTTTTCAACACCTTCATCAAAAGAGAGACGACAACCAAATTTAGAAACGTGCGAGTCAAGGAGCTCCAATTTCCCAACATCCTGGTGTGCAGTAACAACGCCTTCAACCGACACTACGTCGAGTCGGCCGTCTACTCCTACAACGTCACCGGACTCGACATCTTGCTGAAAAACTTGTTCGCTTACGGGCAGTCTGTAACTCATGTGTGAGTCTCTCTTTACTCCTCTTTGTTTATTTATTAAGTTGAATATATACATGTATATATGTGTATATATATACATGTATATATGTGTATATATATACATGTATATATACACACATATACATGTATATATGTGTATATATACATGTATATATACACATATATACATGTATATATACACACATATACATGTATATATGTGTATATATATACATGTATATATACACATATATACATGTATATATACACATATATAAACTTTACTGAAGGAACTGGAGCTCACCAGAGTACCATCTCCTAGCTAACTTGGACAGCAACACACTACAAGACGCTATGTACAAGTTATCTCCCCCTGTCACTACTACCATTCAGTACGCAACCTTTCGCTCTGAAGACTTGAATATCACGGCAGAGTTCAAACCAGTGCTAACAGATATTGGTAGGTTAATATGTGTATATTATACTCTGTATATGCTGTATATTATACTCTGTATACGCTGTATATTATACTCTGTATACCCTGTATATTATACTCTGCATATGCTGTATATTATAATACTCAGTATACGCTGTATATTATACTCTGTATACTCTGTATATTATACTCAGTACTCTGTATATTATACTCTGTATACTCTGTATATTATACTATATACTCTGTATACTATACTCAGTATACGCTGTATATTATACTATATACTCTGTATATTATACTCAGTATACGCTGTATATTATACTCAGTACTCTGTATATTATACTCAGTACTCTGTATATTATACTATATACTCTGTATATTATACTCAGTACTCTGTATATTATACTCAGTACTCTGTATATTATACTCAGTACTCTGTATATTATACTCAGTACTCTGTATATTATACTCTGTACTCTGTATATTATACTCAGTACTCTGTATATTATACTCAGTATACTGTGTATATTATATTACACACAGGGTTGTGCTACTCCTTCAATGAGGACGGGAGACACAAAGTGAGGAACCCAGGCCTACTTGGAGGTCTGTTACTGGTTCTGGATGCAGAAGTTGACTCCTACTATGTTGGCCCTGAGTCATTGTCCAGCGGCTTCTCTGTAAGTCTTTGTTACTTACTTCTTGATACTTACTACTTACTACTTACTACTAGCTACTTACTACTAGCTACTTACTACTTATTACTAGCTACTTACTACCAGCTACTTACTACTAGCTACTTACTGCTAGCTACTTACTACTAGCTATTTACTACTAGCTACTTACTACTAGCTACTTACTACTAGCTACTTACTACTTACTACTTACTACTAGTTACTTACTACTAGTTACTTACTACCAGCTACTTACTACTAGCTACTTACTACTTACTACTAGCTACTTACTACTAGCTACTTACTACTAGCTACTCACTACTAGCTACTTACTACTAGCTACTTACTACTAGCTACTTACTACTAGCTACTTACTACTAGCTACTTACTACTTATTACTAGCTACTTACTACCAGCTACTTACTACTAGCTACTTACTGCTAGCTACTTACTACTAGCTATTTACTACTAGCTACTTACTACTAGCTACTTACTACTAGCTACTTACTACTTACTACTTACTACTAGTTACTTACTACTAGTTACTTACTACCAGCTACTTACTACTAGCTACTTACTACTTACTACTAGCTACTTACTACTAGCTACTTACTACTAGCTACTCACTACTAGCTACTTACTACTAGCTACTTACTACTAGCTACTTACTACTAGCTACTTACTACTAGCTACTTACTACTAGCTACTTACTACTCACTACTAGCTACTTACTACTAGCTACTTACTACTTACTACTCACTACTAGCTACTTACTACTAGCTACTTACTACTTACTACAAGCTATATATAATATACTACTTACTCTGTATGTACCACCAGATGGCTGCTAATAAACCAGGAGAAGTCGGAGTTATGGTTACTGACTCAATAATCGGAGTAGCTCCTGGAACCTACTCTAAAGTAGCCTTAGATTTACTCAAGGTGAGCTGAGGGGTAAAATATGCTTAATATGAAGGAGGGGCAACTCTCATTAGTTTACTATAATCAGCGCATCTGGTGGTCTCTAAAGTGTTCTATAAGTTTGAACAAGGAAAGGTATCACACCTAATAGTTTATACTCAGTACTCTGTATATCACACCTAATAGTCTATACTCAGTACTCTGTATATCACACCTAATAGTTTATACTCAGTACTCTGTATATCACACCTAATAGTCTATACTCAGTACTCTGTATATCACACCTAATAGTTTATACTCAGTACTCTGTATATCACACCTAATAGTTTATACTCAGTACTCTGTATATCACACCTAATAGTTTATACTCAGTACTCTGTATATCACACCCAATAGTTTATACTCAGTACTCTGTATATCACACCTAATAGTTTATACTCAGTACTCTGTATATCACACCTAATAGTTTATACTCATTACTCTGTATATCACACCTAATAGTTTATACTCAGTACTCTGTATATCACACCTAATAGTTTATACTCAGTACTCTGTATATCACACCTAATAGTTTATACTCAGTACTCTGTATATCACACCTAATAGTCTATACTCAGTACTCTGTATATCACACCTAATAGTTTATACTCAGTACTCTGTATATCACACCTAATAGTTTATACTCAGTACTCTGTATATCACACCTAATAGTCTATACTCAGTACTCTGTATATCACACCTAATAGTTTATACTCATTACTCTGTATATCACACCTAATAGTTTATACTCAGTACTCTGTATATCACACCTAATAGTTTGGATCACACACTGCATGTACGCGTACATAACATTCTTTTATCTCACAGATAAAGAGGCAGCCGCCCCCTGCTGACAACAACACTGCTGACTGTTTTGATACTGAGACTAAACCCAACCCCCTCAGCTTCTACCCAGAGTACTCTTACAATGCCTGCGTGAGAGAGTGTCAGGCCAACTACTCCATTGAAAAGTGTGGCTGTCGTCACTTCTTTGAGCCTGGTAACGCCATCAACCATATCTATACACTATTTATACTCTGTTTATACTCTGTCTATACTCTCTCTATACTCTGTCTATACTCTGTCTATACTCTCTCTATACTCTCTCTATACTCTGTCTATACTCTGTCTACACTCTGTCTATACTCTGTCTATACACTGTCTATACTCTGTCTATACACTGTCTATACTCTGTCTATACTCTGTCTATACTATATCTATACTCGCACATCTTAGTATGCTAGAATACATCTGCTATATTGGGCTATTACTGCAGCCAGTATATTGTTTTAGTGACACATAGGCTAAGTTTATCGAATGTAATATTGCAGCTGTTGGGGGAGCCGACATATGCAACCCTCAAACTTTCATGTCCTGCATACTAGGAAAGTCAAGTAAGTTCAAAGTTTGATAATGTGCTGTAATATGTTACTTGGTTGACCATAAAATTTTAGTCGTACGTAGTAATACGCTACTATATTACGTAGTAATACACTACTATATTACATAGTAATACACTAATATATTACATAGTAATACACTACTATATTACATAGTAATACACTAATATATTACATAATAATACGCTACTATATTACATAGTAATACACTAATATATTACATAGTAATACACTACTATATTACATAGTAATACACTAATATATTACATAGTAATACGCTACTATATTACATAGTAATACGCTACTATATTACATAGTAATACACTAATATATTACATAGTAATACGCTACTATATTACATAGTAATACACTAATATATTACATAGTAATACACTACTATATTACATAGTAATACACTAATATATTACATAATAATACGCTACTATATTACATAGTAATACACTAATATATTACATAGTAATACACTACTATATTACATAGTAATACACTAATATATTACATAGTAATACGCTACTATATTACATAGTAATACGCTACTATATTACATAGTAATACACTAATATATTACATAGTAATACGCTACTATATTACATAGTAATACGCTACTATATTACATAGTAATACGCTACTATATTACATAGTAATACGCTACTATATTACATAGTAATACACTAATATATTACGTAGTAATACACTACTATATTACGTAGTAATACGCTACTATATTACATAGTAATACACTAATATATTACGTAGTAATACGCTACTATATTACATAGTTATACGCTATTATATTACATAGTAATACACTACTATATTACATAGTAATACGCTACTATATTACATAGTTATACGCTATTATATTACATAGTAATACGCTACTATATTACATAGTAATACGCTAATATATTACGTAGTAATACGCTACTATATTACATAGTAATACACTACTATATTACGTAGTAATACGCTACTATATTACATAGTAATACGCTACTATATTACATAGTAATACACTACTATATTACATAGTAATACGCTAATATATTACGTAGTAATACGCTACTATATTACATAGTAATACACTACTATATTACGTAGTAATACGCTACTATATTACATAGTAATATGCTACTATATTACATAGTAATACACTGATATATTACATAGTAATACGCTAATATATTACATAGTAATACGCTACTATATTACATAGTAATACGCTACTATATTACATAGTAATACGCTACTATATTACATAGTAATATGCTACTATATTACATAGTAATACACTACTATATTACATAGTAATATGCTACTATATTACATAGTAATATGCTACTATATTACATAGTAATACACTACTATATTACATAGTAATACGCTACTATATTACATAGTAATATGCTAATATATTACATAGTAATACACTACTATATTACGTAGTAATACGCTACTATATTACGTAGTAATACGCTACTATATTACATAGTAATACGCTACTATATTACATAGTAACAACATATTATGGTTGTAGATCTAACTGAATTCTATGAATACCTGGAAGATGTGTGTCAGTGTAACAGCACGTGCACTGAGTATAACTACAAGGCCAATGCGGCCATCACTAAGTACCCCAATCCTATGTACGTCCGAGATATCTACGGAGATGGAAGTAAGTCACACTAAGTAGTCACACTGAGTAGTCACACTTAGTAGTCACACTAAGTAGTCACACTAAGTACTCATACTGAGTAGTCACACTGAGTAGTCATACTGAGTAGTCACACTGAGTAGTCACACTAAGTACTCATACTAAGTAGTCACACTGAGTAGTCACACTAAGCAGTCACACTGAGCAGTCACACTGAGCAGTCACACTGAGTAGTCACACTGAGTAGTCACACTGAGTAGTCACACTGAGTAGTCACACTGAGTAGTCACACTGAGTAGTCACACTGAGTAGTCACACTGAGTAGTCACACTCTCTTGTAGTTGCAGACACATATCAAGGTTACATGGAGAAGAACATGATGACAGCCGGGATATACTTCAACTCTCTCAGCTATGACTTCCTAGAAGAAGAGATCGCTTACGGAGTATTTGACATCATTGGTGAGAATTAATAAGAGTCTTAGTGATATCTAGTTAGACATCATTTGTTGATTATTCCTTACCATCGAGATATTGTATTGTAACAGCGAGTCTGGGTGGAACTCTAGGAATGTGTATTGTACTGCATTGTATTGTATTATATTGTATTGTAACAGCGAGTCTGGGTGGAACTCTAGAAGTGTGTATTGTACTGCATTGTATTGTATTATATTGTATTGTAACAGCGAGTCTGGGAGGAACTCTAGGAGTTTGTATTGGAGCCAGTCTACTTACAATCTGCGAGTTCATACAGTTCGGAGTGAACAGCATAGTGCGGAGTCTACATCGGTTTAGACAGAAGAAGAGGGTTTCTAATTCCACTCTCATCCACATTCAGCCCAGAAATGACTTTGTCCGGTATTAGACTATCCTCATCTTCTTTGGCTAGGACAACCTAGCTAGGAAATCCAAGCCGAAACAGCTGGGCTAGGGTAGCTGGGCTAGGGTAGCTGGGCTAGGGTAGCTTAACTAGCTTATTTAAATACAAATATACATAAAGTCATATGACTATTCTGTTTTATGTATCACTTGCCATACTTGGAATCTCGCCCAACTGTTTATATTATATATTATGTATACAGTGTGTTAGTATTATATTATTATGTTATTGTATCATTGTGCTAATATATTAATATTATGTTTCTATATTATATCCTAATAATATAACTGCCATAATAAAAGAAGTTATAACTATTACTAAGCTGCCTATTTTTATATGCTTCAACATGAACAAATACAATAACATGTTTCACGAAAGAATACTTTTCCGTTGGTCTTTCACTTTGAAATTAACATAAGAGAATAACTCTAACTAAAGACCCTGAAGCCCAATGTAAGTGTTTTGTAAAGAATTGCTAGCTTTCACTATGCAGTACTTTTTCAGAGTTCTAC
The DNA here is from genome assembly GCA_964035545.1 of Bugula neritina. Classification (NCBI taxonomy): domain Eukaryota; kingdom Metazoa; phylum Bryozoa; class Gymnolaemata; order Cheilostomatida; family Bugulidae; genus Bugula; species Bugula neritina. Next base: position 185,864 of record OZ037767.1, on the reverse strand, counting down.
TTGTTATAAGAAATTAGTAAGTTAGTACGTACACTTTAATACAGAGTGGTACCATAGTCATATATACTGAAAATATACTGATAATGTACTGATAATATACTAATAATATACGCATTCGTTGAGGAAGTTGGAAAATTAAACTGCTATATTATGAAACGGCTGATTACATTTTGTTAGCCTAATCAAATGACAATAAGGTTAGTTCATAGAGACTCTTTCAGTTGACGTTAACTGTGGACAAAGTTCGAGAGGCGTTTTTGCTTTCGATTGAGAAAACCATATTTTGTATGATTTGCTGCATCTCTCTGAGCTGGATTTGAATGCCCATCATTTGCTTACGTATCACAGAGTGTTTAGAGTGTAGAGTTTTAAGGTTTGGTCCGGCTAGTCCATGTAGAACCTGAAAGATGTATAAAATTAAGAGTAAACTTTTGAAGTTTCTGAGGTTAAAGCTTTCTTCTACTCAGCTCTCAGGTTAGTAATATATCTTCTTTCTATAATATAGTAATATATCTTCTTTCTATATAGTAATAATCTTCTTTCTATAATATAGTAATATATCTTCTTTCTATATAGTAATATATCTTCTTTCTATATAGTAATATATCTTCTTTCTATATAGTAATATATCTTCTTTCTATAATATAGTAATATATCTTCTTTCTATATGGTAATATATCTTCTTTCTATATAGTAATATATCTTCTTTCTATAATATAGTAATATATCTTCTTTCTATATGGTAATATATCTTCTTTCTATATAGTAATATATCTTCTATATATAACATCATATCTGTACTGTATATAGTAGTGTTATATTATATAATAGTATTATACTACGTATAGTAATATTCATCTATATCTATGTGGTAATATAGTAGTATACATATTCTATTTAAAACATTTATAATAGTGCAATACTATATATATATATATATATATATAGTATTGCTAGGTTTGAGCTGCAGCAGAGCAATTGGGGGTTCTCACAGGGGTGGAGGCTGGGGTTCTCACAAAGAGGGGGAATGTTAAACAAGAATGAGTCTAGTATTTCTCAGACATAACAAAAGAAGACTTGTCACTTGAGACAGTAAATTTGGTATAAGCTTTTAATAACTACATTAATATATGATATTATATAACCATTGTAACAATTATAATATATGATGTTGAAAACTTGAAGAGCAAAGAAATGGCACAGGGGTACCAAATGATGGATCAGCTGCAGCCATATTTGAGAAAGAAGAGATTCGTACGGGAGAGTACAGAAGGAGTGGCTGTGCTAGTAATGAATGGGGAAGTAATGGCTTTGTGTTGGAAGAGTATGCTAAGAGATTGTGAGTTTACAATATAACGTAATATAATATAGTAATATAGTAATATAGTAATATAGTAATATAGTAACATACTAACATACTAACAAAGTAACACTATTAGTATGCTGAATAAGTAGGTATAGTGTAAAACTTCAAGTACTTTTCAAGTTGGATAATAATTCATGATAATGTGTTAAAAGCTGTTCCACCATTCACACAATGTATAACCACAAGCTTGTATAACTACAAGCTACATATGACAAGGAACTACCATATAGTGGATATATGAGCCCTTACCACGTATCAGCTTGTTATAATGAAACTACTGTACCGCCAGGTCTAAGTACGAAAGTGGTGGTGTCTTTCATCACTATCTTATCATGTGGTGATAAACGCTGACTAGGAGGGCCTGTATACTTCAACCTATTGTGTGAAATATAATATTCTATTTGGCTGGCAGAATAGCTGTGTTACCAGCCCAGTGTATACTAAGTGCTATGTATTATTTATTCACATTAACTTATTGTTTGTGGCAGTCGGAATGCAGAGGAAGTCTCTCCACAAAGAAGATTCATGAGCAGCTGGACTCACCCAGGGAGGTAAAGGGAAGTGTTTTATACTATCTTATACATTATAGCAAACTAGTACACACGCGCTAACCAAATCAAAGTAAAATGTAGCAGAGATGTAAGGTTGTTTTAATTGGCTCATTACTACAATAACTGATAGCTAGCTTTTATGTAATATTCCTGTAATAATAATGGTCTTTCACTTTCACACTAGCTAACCATATTCTATTCTAATTAGACTGCAATCAATAAAATACAATACTAAGAATGTTATTGAAACAACTGTCATCTCCAAAAATGAAGATTTACATTTTAACAAAACATAATATTATTTTGCAGGTTTAAGGAGTTATCATCTTTTATTATTATTCCTTCACAAAACTACATATCCGATGGAAGACATCTTAGAAGATACTTGCACTACCCAGACTTGAAGACTCCAGCTAACCAGCAAATCATGTACAGGTGTGGTTGCTATGCGGTTGCTATGTAGTTGTTTCGTGGTTGCTATGTAGTTGCTATGCAGTTGCTATGACTCCATTATAAACTTTTGCATATTAATAAGATTCAGAAAGTATAGGGGCTGCTTTGCAAAATTGATTTGCTTTATGCAAACAACAGTTTAACAGGAAATTCAACTGTAGTTATCATATTAACATAAATTTTCTATTGACAGTTTTCTCTCTATTTAGAATTCTTCCAGTTCCGTGGCTCAACATGAATGTTGTTAATGTCAAAGAAGGCCAACTTAGTTTTAGTACCCGTGTTAGATTATGCAGACTATGCAGTAAAATAGAAATATCATTTGCAGCATGACTCCGTACTGTAAGAGGAGATGATTCTACACTTCCTGTAACTAAGCAAACAGTGCAATAAGTCTCTAATCACATGTTTCTGAATTTTGAGATATTCTGCATTTGAAAGTTTTAGTTCTAAATTCACAGACTTGTATGTAGACAGGAAGTGGGTTCTCTAGCACTTTCTGTTTGTATACACAATATATACATAATATATACATAATATTATATACATATAGGCCTATATAATATTATATATATATATATATATATATGCATAATATTAAATACATATAGGCCTATATAATATTATATATATATACATAATATTATATACATATACATAATATTATATATATATATATACATAAACATAATATGAACATATAGTTATATATCTCAGCATATAATAATATCCCAGCATATAATAATATCCCAGCATATAATAATATCCCAGCATACAATAATATCCCAGCATATAATAATATCCCAGCATACAATAATATCCCAGCATATAATAATATCCCAGCATACAGTAATATCTCAGCATATAATAATATCCCAGCATACAATAATATCTCAGCATACAATAATATCCCAGCATATAATAATATCCCAACATATAATAATATCCCAGCATATAATAATATCCCAGCATATAATAATATCCCAGCATATAATAATATCCCAGCATACAATAATATCCCAGCATACAATAATATCCCAGCATACAATAATATCTCAGCATATAATAATATCCCAGCATACAATAATATCCCAGCATATAATAATATCCCAGCATACAATAATATCCCAGCATACAATAATATCCCAGCATACAGTAATATCTCAGCATATAATAATATCCCAGCATACAATAATATCTCAGCATACAATAATATCCCAGCATATAATAATATCCCAACATATAATAATATCCCAGCATATAATAATATCCCAGCATATAATAATATCCCAACATATAATAATATCTCAGCATATAATAATATCCCAGCATATAATAATATCCCAGCATATAATAATATCTCAGCATACAATAATATCCCAGCATATAATAATATCCCAGCATATAATTATATCCCAGCATATAATAATATCCCAGCATATAATAATATCCCAGCATATAATAATATCCCAGCATACAATAATATCCCAGCATATAATAATATCCCAGCATACAATAATATCCCAGCATATAATAATATCCCAGCATATAATAATATCCCAGCATATAATAATATCCCAGCATATAATAATATCCCAGCATATAATAATATCCCAGCATATAATAATATCCCAACATATAATAATATCTCAGCATATAATAATATCCCAGCATATAATAATATCCCAGCATATAATAATATCTCAGCATACAATAATATCCCAGCATATAATAATATCCCAGCATATAATTATATCCCAGCATATAATAATATCCCAGCATATAATAATATCCCAGCATATAATAATATCCCAGCATACAATAATATCCCAGCATATAATAATATCCCAGCATACAATAATATCCCAGCATATAATAATATCCCAGCATATAATAATATCCCAGCATATAATAATATCCCAGCATATAATAATATCCCAGCATACAATAATATCCCAGCATATAATAATATCCCAGCATATAATAATATCCCAGCATACAATAATATCTCAGCATATAATAATATCCCAGCATATAATAATATCCCAGCATATAATAATATCCCAGCATATAATAATATCCCAGCATATAATAATATCCCAGCATACAATAATATCTCAGCATATAATAATATCCCAGCATACAGTAATATCCCAGCATATAATAATATCCCAACATATAATAATATCCCAGCATATAATAATATCCCAGCATATAATAATATCCCAGCATATAATAATATCTCAGCATATAATAATATCCCAGCATATAATAATATCCCAGCATACAATAATATCTCAGCATATAATAATATCCCAACATATAATAATATCCCAGCATATAATAATATCCCAGCATATAATAATATCCCAGCATATAATAATATCCCAGCATACAATAATATCCCAGCATATAATAATATCCCAGCATACAATAATATCCCAGCATATAATAATATCCCAGCATATAATAATATCCCAGCATATAATAATATCCCAGCATATAATAATATCCCAGCATATAATAATATCCCAGCATACAATAATATCCCAGCATATAATAATATCCCAGCATATAATAATATCCCAACATATAATAATATCTCAGCATATAATAATATCCCAGCATATAATAATATCCCAGCATACAATAATATCCCAGCATATAATAATATCCCAGCATACAATAATATCCCAGCATATAATAATATCCCAGCATATAATAATATCCCAGCATATAATAATATCCCAACATATAATAATATCCCAGCATATAATAATATCCCAACATATAATAATATCCCAGCATATAATAATATCCCAGCATATAATAATATCCCAGCATATAATAATATCCCAGCATACAATAATATCCCAGCATATAATAATATCCCAGCATATAATAATATCCCAGCATACAATAATATCCCAGCATATAATAATATCCCAGCATACAATAATATCCCAGCATATAATAATATCCCAGCATATAATAATATCTCAGCATATAATAATATCCCAGCATACAGTAATATCCCAGCATATAATAATATCCCAGCATATAATAATATCCCAGCATATAATAATATCCCAGCATATAATAATATCCCAGCATATAATAATATCCCAGCATATAATAATATCCCAGCATATAATAATATCCCAGCATACAATAATATCTCAGCATATAATAATATCCCAGCATATAATAATATCCCAGCATATAATAATATCCCAGCATATAATAATATCTCAGCATATAATAATATCCCAGCATATAATAATATCCCAGCATACAATAATATCCCAGCATATAATAATATCCCAGCATATAATAATATCCCAACATATAATAATATCCCAGCATATAATAATATCCCAACATATAATAATATCCCAGCATATAATAATATCCCAGCATATAATAATATCTCAGCATATAATAATATCCCAGCATATAATAATATCCCAGCATACAATAATATCCCAGCATATAATAATATCCCAGCATATAATAATATCCCAGCATATAATAATATCTCAGCATATAATAATATCCCAGCATATAATAATATCCCAGCATATAATAATATCCCAGCATATAATAATATCCCAGCATACAATAATATCCCAGCATATAATAATATCCCAGCATATAATAATATCTCAGCATATAATAATATCCCAGCATATAATAATATCCCAGCATACAATAATATCCCAGCATACAATAATATCCCAGCATACAATAATATCCCAGCATATAATAATATCTCAGCATACAATAATATCCCAGCATACAATAATATCCCAGCATATAATAATATCTCAGCATATAATAATATCCCAGCATATAGTTACCACACAGAGCTCACCTAAAACTACTCACAAGTAGTTCTGTTCAATTTTAGACCCAATTTAAGACTTGAATTCAAACATAAACCTGTGGAAGGTAAGTATGAGTAACAATTAGGCATGGCATCTCTTATATGCTCTGTTATGATGATTGAGAGTTATTCAGTTGTAAAATTGTTGCATATAATACACTTCTGCATCATTTCTCCTTCTTTTAGATTAATTTTTGATTAAGGGTTAATTGGTTTCTTCATTTACCAAATTGCACATATGAACAAATTGAAAACTTCCGTTACCCTCTGGAACATTATGATTTATCCAAAAGGTATCCAAAATTTGTTAAGTTCACTGTTATATTTGTAATTTGATTAGCCGGAAAGAATTATTTTTGGCACCAGAAAAAGAAAGGAAATCTATTTGCGCAATTCTGATGTGATAAGAAACTCTCTAAAGTAAACAATAGAAAATGTTGCTTTTGTGTGTGGCCTTTTCAACTTGACAAGGACTAGGCATAACCTACCTAAAGTTTTCCACTGGGCTTCCCCAACTGTAGAATCTACTGTCTATATAGTGCTATATGGTGTCTAAGGATTTAAGATTTTGCTTTGGATTATCATACATTAGTAATACTACAACCTTGCTACGTCACAAAGTCATATTTTCATATGATTCAATATGATATTCATGATTCGCTATTATTCAAAGTGGGTGTAAGGTGTAACTTTCTTGATTGGGCCTAACACTAAACTACTAAAACTAAACTACCAACATTAAACTATAGTAACACTAAACTACCAATGCTAAACTGCTAACACTAAACTACTAAAACTAAACTATACCAACACTAAACTAGTAACAAATTCAAGCAAGCTCTATATAATTATTGTACTTATTTTAGTGAAAAGAAGTGGTGAATTGCCTGAACTACAAAAAGAATTACATGAACTCCGCAGTGAATTGCCTGAACTCCGAAAAGAATTACATGAACTCCGCAGTGAATTGCCTGAACTCCAAAAAGAATTATATGAACTCCGCAGTGAATTGCCTGAACTCCGAAAAGAATTACATGAACTCCGCAGTGAATTGCCTGAACTCCGAAAAGAATTACATGAACTCCGCAGTGAATTGCCTGAACTCCGAAAAGAATTACATGAACTCCGCAGTAAATTGCCTAAACTTCAAAAAGAGCTTCAAAAATTGCATGACATATGGAGAACATGGCATTCTGAATTAAATGGTATTCATGAATTATAGCAACATGCAGTTTATTAACTACTAGAACAGCAATGTTTTCAGTGCTTTTAAAAAATGCATTTTAAAGTTGTATAACAAATTCTATGTTCAATAGTCTGTAACAAAAAACATTTGGAACTAAAGACGAATTAACATATTATAATAAAAACATTAAGTTTTTATTATAATATGTTAATTTATTTTGATAAATGTTCTTCCTATAATGCAATATGTTTATGGAACAGGCTTAATTGAAAATTTGTAAGTTATGTAACGTACTATACTATACTTCACATTCTGAACCATTACAATATACCATAAGTTATATAATATGGTCATTGCTATATTAATATCAATCTATTTTTTACTGAAATTGTTCTTTTTATGTAAAATCTCATTTTAAGAGTTTATACTATTTACTTTGAAAAGCATGAACTTACAACTTTGCGTATAAGATTTTTACAGGCTTTTGATTTATGAGGATGTCTGTTTCTCTTATAGAGTTGGAGCGCCGATTAACCAGACTATCATCTGCTCTGAGTAAGTATACAGGAGCACATAACTCCAGATGATGTCATCTAGCTAGCTCAACAATGTGAACATGTTAATACAATTGATATGAATTTCTTTGTACTCAAGTTTGGCGCTAAAACAAGCTTTGATTTTTAGTTGTTCAGCCAGTTGACGACGAAGCAGAGCAACCTTGACCTAGAGTAACAGCAGCTAGTACCACCTGACCTTTGAGGTCACAGCAGCTAGTACCACCTGACCTTTGAGGTCACAACAGCTAGTAACACCTGACCTTTGAGGTCACAGCAGCTAGTACCACCTGACCTTTGAGGTCACAGCAGCTAGTACCACCTGACCTTTGAGGTCACAGCAGCTAGTACCACCTGACCTTTGAGGTCACAGCAGCTAGTACCACCTGACCTTTGAGGTCACAGCAGCTAGTACTATCTGACCTTTGAGGTCACGGCAGCTAGTACCATCTGACCTTTGAGGTCACAGCAGCTAGTACCACCTGACCTTTGAGGTCACAGCAGCTAGTACCACCTGACCTTTGAGGTCACAGCAGCTAGTACCACCTGACCTTTGAGGTCACAGCAGCTAGTACCACCTGACCTTTGAGGTCACAGCAGCTAGTACCACCTGACCTTTGAGGTCACAGCAGCTAGTAACACCTGACCTTTGAGGTCACAGCAGCTAGTACCATCTGACCTTTGAGGTCACAGCAGCTAGTACCATCTGGAGTCAGTCAGAAATAACTTCCATGCTCCAATTCCAGGAAAACAGACCAAACTATGTGACTGTGAGCTAGTCACCACTCACACTTATATGTGACTGTGAGCTAGTCACCACTCACACTTATATAGTTTATGTTACGTAAGAACTAGAAAAAAGTTGATCTATTTCAGAATGTGAGTGGACATACAGACCTGTACAGCATTACACAGAGCAGCTGTCTTATGAATATACTATACAGTATGTACTACAGTATATATTACAGTATGTACTACAGTATATACTGTACTACATACTGTAGTATATACTGCAGTATGTACTACAGTATATATTACAGTATGTACTGCAGTATATACTACAGTATATACTACAGTATATACTGTAGTATATACTGTAGTACGTACTGTAGTATATACTACAGTATACCACAGTACATACTACAGTATATACTACAGTATATACTACAGTATATACTACAGTATATACTGTAGTATATACTACAGTACATACTGCAGTATATACTACAGTATATACTACAGTACACACAAAATATGTTACATTACATTAGTGAGTTTACACATTATATTTATATGCTGTAATACAATATTCATGGAGCATAATAATTGCTTTTAGTCACATACCATATATGTGTGTTATACCATATATGTGTGTGTTATACAATTTATGTGTGTTATACCGTATATGTGTGTGTTATACAATTTTGTCATAATAACTATACCTGTAATAATAATTAATACTTTTAGAATAAAGGGAAAATGGTGCTCACTGCTTTTTTTATGTAGGAGTACTCAGTTATAGAGTCAATGTAGTACACAGTTATATAGTCAATGTAGTACACAGTTATATAGTCAATGTAGTACACAGTTATATAGTCAATGTAGTACTCAGTTATATAGTCAATGTAGTACTCAGTTATATAGTCAATGTAGTACACAGTTATATAGTCAATGTAGTACACAGTTATATAGTCAATGTAGTACTCAGTTATATAGTTAGTGTAGTACTCAGTTATATAGTCAATGTAGTACTCAGTTATAAAGTTAGTGTAGTACTCAGTTATACAGTCAATGTAGTACTCAGTTATATAGTCAATGTAGTACTCAGTTATATAGTCAATGTAGTACACAGTTATATAGTCAATGTAGTACACAGTTATATAGTCAGTGTAGTACACAGTTATATAGTCAATGTAGTACTCAGTTATATAGTTAGTGTAGTACTCAGTTATATAGTCAATGTAGTACACAGTTATATAATCAATGTAGTACACAGTTATATAGTCAATGTAGTACACAGTTATATAGTCAATGTAGTACTCAGTTATATAGTCAATGTAGTACACAGTTATATAGTCAATGTAGTACACAGTTATAGAGTCAATGTAGTACACAGTAGCATTCTATTTTGATTTATTTAATAAATAACCACCACATATACCGTAGTGTAGTTCAACAAAAAGAAATATAATTTGAAGCATATATACTATCAGTATATCATATCATATGTATATAATATATTGTCATATCATATGTATATAATGTACTGTCATATCATATGTATATAATATACTGTCATATCATATGTATATAATATACTGTCATATCATATGTATATAATATATTGTCATATCATATAATATTACACTCTATGTTGATATGGTGCTAAAACAGACACTAATATATGCATATGAAAGTGATATCAACCCCAAGCACAACAATCTTCACACTCAATACTCCTAATTTCACCGTCAAACATATTAGGGTGAGTATAAGTTGTTATCCGACTCTAGCCTTGGTAGGTTCCACCTGTACGTGTATTACATTCTTTCTACTCTCCTGTTCTCTCTTCCTGTTGAAACATCTGATGAGACTGGATACTCCAAACTGTATAAACTCACAGATTGTCAGTAGACTGGCTCCAATACACAGACCCAGAGTTCCTCCAAAATTAGCTGCCAATATACATAATACCACAGGCAATATACATAATACCACAGGCAGTATACATAATACCACAGGCAGTATACATAATACCACAGGCAATATACATAATACCACAGGCAATATACATAATACCACAGGCAATATACATAATACCACAGGCAATATACATAATACCACAGGCACACAGTTGGTTTAAGGTCA
>OZ037767.1:0-170000 GCA_964035545.1 Bugula neritina | reverse complement strand
ATGTAACAAGCGTTGTAAGAGTACTCTGGGTAGAAGCTGAGGGGATTGGGTTTAGTCCCAGTATCAAAACAATCAGCAGTATTGTTGTCAGCAGGGGGCGGCTGCCTCTTTATCTGTTAACAATTAATAAGTCTATCAGTTGCAACTTGTGCATGTAGCATATAAACATGTAAATAGAAGCTTTCGTCAATTCGATTCTTCAAAGTAGTAAAATTTGTATGAATTAATGCAACTGCTGTTAGCTAATTGCTTGAGATCATAATTGGTATTTTATGGGGAGGAGAGATTACCTTGGTGAGTTCTAGAGAGACTTTAGTGTTGGTTCCTGGGTAAACCCCTATAATAGCATCGTTGTTCATCACTGGTACTTCTCCAGGTTTGTAAACAGCAATCTGATAATAAAGTATAAGAAACACGAGCGACAATAAAATATGCATACTGACTAGTAATATAAGCATATTGACTAGTAATATATGCATACTGACTAGTAATATATGCATACTGACTAGTAATATATGCATACTGACTAGTAATATATGCATAATGACTAGTAATATATGAATACTGACTAGTAATATATGCATACTGACATATAACTCACTGAGAAGCCATTAGAATCAGATGCCGGCCCCACAAAGTAAGAGTCTACGCTTGCATTGAGATACACCTTGAGTCCACTGTAGAGACCAGCAGTCTTGACTTTGTATTTACCATCTGCATTGAAACTGTAGCAGACGCCTTAAAACACAGCGTATAGTGATGATGTCATACTAATAGTAACTGTTGACTGAATAACAAAGCACAGCAAATAGGGATGATGTCATACCAATAGTAACTGTTGAATGAATAACAAAGCACAGCAAATAGGGATGATGTCATACCAATATCCGTGATGATTGGCAGGAAGTTCTCTCTGACGTCAAGAGGTTCATTCTGAAAGTGAGGGAAAAGTATGGAAGCCGTCACTTCAGACGACAAGTCAAACAGGGAACTCAGAAAATCCTCCTCAATTATCCGACCTAGATTCTTGTACTCGGGGGAGCTCCAGTTGCTAGAGTAGATAACAATATAACTTACACTTACAGTGTAGATACTTACAGTGTATATACTTACAGTGTAGATACTTACAGTGTATATACTTACAGTGTAGATACTTACAGTGTATGTACTTACAGTGTATATACTTACAATGTATGCACTTACAGTGTAGATACTTACAGCGTATATACTTACAGTGCAGATACTTACAGTGTATATACTTACAGTGTAGATACTTACAGTGTATATACTTACAGTGTAGATACTTACAGTGTATATACTTACAGTGTAGATACTTACAATGTATGCACTTACAGTGTAGATACTTACAGCGTATATACTTTCAGTGCAGATACTAACAGTGTATATACTTACACTGTAGATACTTACAGTGTAGATACTTACAGTGCAGATACTTACAGTGTAGATACTTACAGTGTAGATACTTACAGTGCAGATACTTACAGTGTATATACTACTGTGGAATCAGCTTAGTGTATACACTGTATATAATAACTTACAGGTGAGTGACAGAAATCCCGCGACTGAAGAGATTTTTCAGAAGGACATCCAGTCCAGTGACGTTGTAGGTGTTTATGGCTGTCTGAATTTGGCTTTTGGGAAAGGCATTGTTGTTGCATATTATTACATGGGGGAACTGTAAGAGTGTATGTGAGAATATCATATTATGATAATTATATATATATATATATATATATATATATATATATATATATATATATATATATATATATATATATATATATATATATATATATATATATATATATACATAAATATATATATATATATTATATATATATATATATATATATATATATATATATATATATATATATATATATATATATATATATATATATATATATATATATATATATATATATATATATATATATATATATATATATATATATATATATATATATATATATATATATATATATATATATATATAATTATATATATATGTAGTAAAACTGACCTGCAACTCAGTGGTTCTGACATTTCTATACTTAGTCGAGGTTTCTCTCAACAAGTAACTTTCAAAAAGTTCCCATGAGCCGTATACTCCGATAGTGAGCATAGCCAGAATGGCTAGCAGCCACACCCCCCTGGAAACATACGTACTGACAGAATGGCTAGCAGCCACACCACCCTGGAAACATACGTACTGACAGAATGGCTAGCAGCCACACCCCCCTGGAAACATACTGAAGTAGTTTATTGTTCCAAGGCTAGAATTACTCACTCCATGTCAGGGTTCTAAGCTAAAACATTTGCTCTGATTAAAACATCATACTAATAGCATAAAGTGACTACATGTACACTATATACTTACTTCAGCACAGGGTGTAAGTGACTTACCTCATCACAGGGTGTAAGTGACTTAGATGTACGTAACGAATACCATGCATTGTAACTTCCTGTGTAAACTCCTCCCATGTTGGCGTTTTCTTGTCAGATTTTTCATTTTCCTCTGCTGAGAAATTCATATTATTTCCCAATTTGGCTTTATTGCTGCTACCAGAGTATTACTGCTGTCAGAGTATTACTGCTGTCAGAGTATTACTGCTGTCAGAGTATCACTGCTACCAGAGTATTACTGCTACCAGAGTATTACTGCTACCAGGGTATTACTGCTACCAGAGTATCACTGCTGTCAGAGTATCACTGCTACCAGAGTATCACTGCTACCAGAGTATTACTGCTACCAGAGTATTACTGCTACCAGAGTATTACTGCTACCAGAGTATTACTGCTACCAGAGTATTACTGCTACCAGAGTATTACTGCTACCAGAGTATCACTGCTACCAGAGTATTACTGCTAGCAGAGTATTACTGCTACCAGAGTATTACTGCTACCAGAGTATTACTGCTACCAGAGTATTACTGCTACCAGAGTATCACTGCTACCAGAGTATCACTGCTGTCAGAGTATTACTGCTACCAGAGTATTATGTTTTCCTCCTGATTGTTTCAAGCAAAGAGTTTTAATGGTAAACTCTTCAGATTTTCAACAAGTTTTATATGAAAACAGCCAACTTTATTTAAATAATCAATTCATAGAGTTTCCTGATCTTTCAGTTTGCACAGCATTACTGGCTCAAAGTTTACACCGCTGCTGAAACAACAAGACCCTCAACTATTCTGAATAGACCCTCGACTATTCTGAGTAGGACCCTCAACTATTCTGAGTAGGACCCTCAACATGGTGGATTCATTTCATTGTATATACTCAAGAGCTCATAATGTGTATTCAGTAAAGAGCTTCTATCCCTGTGGGTTGATGTGAATGTTCTCAGGTCAAACATCCAACTTCCTTTACTTCTGTGTATATTACATGTAGAGAGAAGATGTATGTTATGTCAAGTGCTGAAGGAAACTGATACTGGAAACTGCAGAGTGGCTGACTGTAATTATATTGATTATTACTCTCCTGGTCTGTTATGCTGTACGCTTACAGCTACAGACTTTGTCACATCTACATGTTAACCTAAAGCTACACTGTGTAACACATAAACATGTTAAGCTACAGCTACAGAGTATGTAAAGTTCACACTCCTAGAAAGATGTTGAGTATAAAAATATTTTAATCAAAATTCTAGTCACAAACTTCAATTTTTATTTCAGCCCTTAATTTAATTTCTATCACCATAAATATGCTCTAAATCCTGCCACCCAATCAGGCCGTGACGAGCATACTCTCAATGTATACAGTGAAAGGTGAGCCTTAGTATACGTTAAGGAGAATTATGAGCTGATGAGAAGCATTTCTTGGTAAAACTTTTCTAATAAGTAAAAAGTCAAACTGAATTGAAAACACAATTACATTATGTTGCTATTTTGTAACAGCCATACTCGGAAATTCCAAACCCCATCTAACTACGCAGTTCCTTTGAGTCAACTGGGATTTTTAGAAAAAAATTGTTTTACTGGCTTTAGTTTGGCTACCTTTAAGTAATTTACAAGTCATATTGAGTTTGGCATGAGAAGCTAAAGGTCGTATTTCACAGGTGAGAGCACTTACTCTACATATAATGTAACTTCACACCATCTCCAGGTTAGAATATAAGGTGTAAGCACTTACTCTACATATAATGTAACTTCACACCATCTCCAGGTTAGAATATAAGGTGTAAGCACTTACTCTACATATAATGTAACTTCACACCATCTCCAGGTTAGAATATAAGGTGTAAGCACTTACTCTACATATAATGTAACTTCACACCATCTCCAGGTTAGCCTGAGGTTTATGGCTTGTACAGAAGAATTTATTCATCTCGTGTTACACCATATAGCTACTTGATGATTACTTTAGTATAATATTCCATGGCTGTCTTTTCTTTGCAGGTCACTACAATATTCTATACAATGGTGAAGGCATAGAATTGCCATGCAATGCTGAAGTTGAAGCATTATTTAATAGTGAAATTATAATATTATATAATAGTTAAATTAGAGTGAAATATAACATAGTGAAATTATAGTAATATGTAATAGTGAAAATAGAATATTCCTATCTATAGTAGATTGAAGCTGTTACTTGTGAACCTAAGTTTTAAGTGTCATTTCAAGGGATATTCAAGTCTTTTTACTCAGTATACTTAAATAATACTCAATTAATCTTTTAACTCAGTACAATTACTACACCAAACCAAGTTCCTACTCAGTATATGTACTTACTATTTCACACTATACTTACTATACAACGTACCAAAGTATACATGTACGTAGTGTAGGTATATGTATTGTGAGTATGGCAGTGTAGGTATAGTAGTGCAAGTATAGTAGTGTAAGTAATAAGTATAGTAGTGTAAGTAATAAGTATAGTAGTGTAAACATAGTAGTGTAAGTATATGTAGTGTAAGTATATATAGTAGTGTAAGTATAGTAGTGCAAGTATAGTAGTGTAAGTATAGTGTAAGTATATATAGTATAGTGTAAGTATATATAGTAGTGTAAGTATATGCAGTAGTGTAAGTATATGTAGTGTAAGTATAGTAGTGTAAGTGTAGTAGTGTAAGTATAGTAGTGTAAGTGTAGTAGTGTAAGTATAGTAGTGTAAGTATAGTAGTGTAAGTATAGTAGTGTAAGTACACTTTGTATAGGTAAGGAAATCTAGCATCAACCAAAAAATGTCTCAAAAACGACAGTCTAACAAAAAGAGTGAAGAAAGACACAAGAGCTCAGTCCTACCAACTGCAAACACATCAGCAACGAGAGCAAGGGTAGCAGCAACGAGAGCAAGGTCGGCAGCAACGAGAGCAAGGTCGGCAGCATCGAATGATGTGGCAGTAGTAAGTTCATCTGATGCTGATAAGCTGACAAAACCAGAGAACATGAAAGACAACTACGCTAGAAGTGGTGAGACACAGAATCAGGAGCTACCGCAGCGCTGTTCAACTGACAAGTGAGTGTACTGGCATATCATACCTTATTAGTATTTGTAGTCAATATAAAAGGTATAATGTAATACTAGATACATTTGGTAACATAATATTATACTGTTGCAGTACTCAATGAGTTAGTATGTGAGAATTATAACTGAGTAGTCAGAGTGATGGTGAGTGGCAGACTATATTCAGTATATTATAATAATAAACTGCTGTAATAGTAATAGTGAAATATTGCTTTCATTGCAAGTGCTCGTCATAAACACTATTTGAATTTTCAAAGTACAACATGGAAGACATACGTATTTGTAGAGCTGAGCATTAACGAGCTGTTGATATAGACAATAATTTAGAAAGCCTTTACAACGCTATGTAATGCGTGGGTTGATGCACAGAATACCCCAATAGCTATTATATTATCTGAATTGCTTTAATGAAGCTTGAAAATTGCCACATGTTTGAAATGAAGTGACTGGAAAATCTTGTCATATGAAAAAACAGCTGATGATGTTACTTTGGTTACAGGGAGATTAAAGATAAGAAAGTATGCAGCTCTTCTAAGCTGGATAAAATATTTGGAAACTTGAGGCGATCATTTAGGTTTGTAAACAAATAAAATGACTGTCCACATGATTAATAATAAGTGTAGTGTGTTTTGAAGAGTTGTTTGCTCTTATGTAGTTGAGACAACTCCTGAGTTTGATTGGTATGCACTAATATATCCATGCAGGAAGAGCAAAAGAAAGAAACAAGAAACTCCAACAACAACTGCAGAAGTTAAGGAAGGGAGCCTTTCTCAACTCCCTAACACTAGGTAATGAAAATCCTTAAACTATAGGCTATTAGTAGGTATATAGTAAATATATAGTAAGTACGCTATATAGTAAGTATATAGTAATTATATAGTAAGTATATAGTAAGTATATAGTAAGCATATAGTAAGTATATAGTAAGCATATAGTAAGTATATAGTAAGTATATAGTAAGTGTATAGTAAGTATATAGTAGGTATATAGTAAGTACATAGTAAATATAGTAAGTATATAGTAAGTATATACAGTAAGTATATAGTAATTATATAGTAAGTATATAGTAAGTGCATAGTAAGTATATAGTAAGTATATGGTAAGTATATAGTAAGTATATAGTAAGTATATAGTAAGTATATAGTAAGTATATAGTAAGTATATAGTAAGCATATAGTAAGCATATAGTAAGTATATAGTAAGCATATAGTAAGCATATAGTAAGTATATAGTAAGTGTATAGTAAGTATATAGTAAGTATATAGTAAGTATATAGTAAGTATATAGTAAGTATATAGTAAGCATATAGTAAGTATATAGTAAGTATATAGTAAGTGTATAGTAAGTATATAGTAAGTATATAGTAAGTATATACAGTAAGTATATAGTAATTATATAGTATTATGTTATGTTGATATAGTATAATACCTAAATCATGTTATGGTAATGTATTTGCAGTCTTAAAGACGCAGGTGAAAAGGCTGTACAATAAACTGGAAAAAATAGTTCAACAAAGTAAGTGACGTCACAAAGGGATTTGTTTGATTGGCCAAAATTGGCTGGGGAAGGCAACTGTCAGTTTTGAACAACCGGAGCAGTGTGACTGTAGGGGTAACGGGGGCACAACGGTCATAGGGGTACAAAAAGCCGGCCAAATTGTGAGAGAACTTATTGACTTAGAGTTGTGGATTTTTTTTCATAAAAAGATATTGACATAATTTTTCAGTCTTTGTAGTTTCATCACTTGCGGAACATAAATGTTGAAAAGGCGAGTAAAAAACTGTTTTTACCTACTTTTTGTAAATTTTCTAGGATGTCGTTAAAGCTTTATAACTTTTTACACCCAAAGGCAAGAAACCTATATTTTACCAGTATTGTTGCCATTGCTTGTCTCTACATTGCTTAACTAGTATAACAGCAAAAACTGAAATAAATTTTCCTTGAGGCACATTTATTTTCAATTTGGCCACACGGGGCACAATGGGCCACGCTGACCGGGGCACAATGGGCCACTTGATTATTGCACCCTGATCACCGTTATTAGTTTGTTTGCCAAAAAAGTTGGTTGAAATGTTGCTAAAATCTATAGATATAGCCATTTCTGACCTTTTTGTAAAATATCAGACATCATGGTAAGACTAAAAAAGTACAAGTTGAAGCTCCCCTAATATATACATCTGGTGAGGTTAAAGCTTTGCCATTTTATACATAATACAAAACACTCTGCTGCTGCTACTAGTAGATAGTCATGATAATCATTATATATTACACAATTGAGGGGAATATACATGTACTTGGCTAAAATAAATTGTGAATTGCTCATTTGCTCCCCCCTCTCCCTTTCGTACTCCAGTCACAAACCTCCGCCATGCATGCACCTTAGCTACAGTTCATAGAAAAAAGTCCACTTGGAATTTTGTAGTACATGATACTAAAGAATTTTTTAAATGAACGTTCCTCTGAGGTGAAAATAACAGAACATATTTAGTTCTAAACAGTAATGATAAAGGCACTGCAGAACCGAGTGACGTGCGTTTGATTTTGCCTTCCTCTGCTATCCGTAGTGGCACAAACTGTACAGCTAAAACACAAATTTTGCTGTAGATCTGAAAGAGTATCTTTATTTATTTGTAATATTAAATAAATAATGATCATATGTAACAAAATACGCAAAATTTCAATATATTTGTTGTGTCCCACCCAGTGGCCCATTGTACCCCGGTACCGGGGCACAATGGGCCAATTTTTTCGTCATGAAAATTTCATTATTCTGAAAGTTGTGAAAGAGATAGAAACAACAAACTGGTACCTGTAATAGACAACAGATGCAGCATTAAGACTAGAGATTATTGAACTAGAAACTTGAAAAACAGACAAATGAGAGCAACAAATGCAAAATTCGGCCCGTTGTGCCCCCGTTACCCCTATTTAGTGTATCATGTGACTGTATTTAGTATATCATGTGACTGTATTTAGGGTATCATGTGACTGTATTTAGTATATCATGTGACTGTATTTAGTATATCATGTGACTGTATTTAGTGTATCATGTGACTGTATTTAGTGTATCATGTGACTGTATTTAGTGTATCATAATATGACTGTATTTAGTGTATCATAATATGATTGTATTTAGTGTTGAACTAATTGCAGTTGACGGAACTGTATCAAAGAGCTGCGCTGAGCTGAGAGTTTCGTATGAAGGTAGGAGAGACATGTATACAATACACAGTATATAGTACACAGTATATAGTATACAGTATACATGGTGTATAGTGTATACTATATAATAGAGAATATCTGTATATAGTATATAGCAGGGTTGGGGTCAACTACATATGAATGTAATTAATTACAATTACATTAGAATTTGTCAATTACAATTATAATTACAGTTGAAATAAATGTAATTAATTACAATTACTTTTGTTTTCACAAGAGACAAATAAAAGTTATACAATCTCTAGGGTCCAACTACCAGGAGCAATTTTGACAACTGAAAACCTTTCTTCTTCTCAACAGTAACGAATAGGGTGATAAATACGACATTAAATTATCTGAACCTCTTATTAAACAGTAGGCAAAGTGAGAAAATATAAACTTTATAAGATTTAAAAATTTAAAGTTATTGTTATGTAATTATAAATACTTGTAAAATTTAATTACATTAGCAATGTAATTAATTACAATTACATTTTTATACATCAATTACAAATTACATTCAATCACTTGAAAAAATGTAATTAATCACAACCAATTACAATTACAATTACCCCCACCCTGGTATATAGTGAGTATATAATATAAAGTACATAGTATACAGTATATACATATATAGTATAATATAGTAATTATATAGTATATAGTGTAGTAGGGGCAACGGGGGGGGGGGGGGGGGGGGGCAAAACGGGCAGAATTTAGCTTCTTTTGCTCTCATTCGTCTGTTTTTTAAGTTACTAGTTCAATAATCTGTAGTCTTAATGCTACATCTGTTGTATATTACAGGTATCAGTTTGTTGTTTCTATCTCTCTCACAACTTTAAGAATAATGAAATTTTCATGACGAAAATATCGGCCCATTGTACCCCGGTACCGGGGTACAATGGGTCACTGGGTGGGACACAACAAATATATTGAAATTTTGCAGATTTTTTTGCATCTGATCTTATTTGTTTAATATTACAAATGAATAAACATATTCTTTCAGATCTACAGCAAAATTCATGTTTTAGCTGTAAAGTTTGTGCCACCACGGATAGCAGAAGAAGGCAAAACCAAACGCAAATCACTCAGTTTTACAGTGCCATTATCATTACTGTTTAGAACTGAAAATGTTTTTTTATTTTCACTTCAGAAGAACTTTTATCAGAAAAAAACTTTAGTAACATGGTATACTACAAAATTCCGAGTGGACTTTTTTCTATGAACTGTAGCTAAGGTGCATGGCTTCGGTTTGGGGCTGGAGTACGGAAGGGGGAGGGGGAGGGAGCAAATGAGCATATCACAATTTATTTTAGTGAAATACATGTTGTATATTCCCTCAATGATACAATATATTATAGTGAATATCATGAATCTACTAGTAGCAACAGTAGAGTGTTTTGTATGATGTATAAAATGGCAAAGCTTTAATCTCACCAGATGTATATATTAAGGGAGCTTTACCTTGTCGTTTTGTAGTCTTACCATGATGTCTTTGATATTTTACAAAACGATTAAAATGGCTATATCTATAGATTTTAGTAACATTTCAACCAGCTTTTTGGGCAAACAAACTAATAACAGTGATCAGGGTGCAATAATCGGGTGGCCCATTGTACCCCGTGTTGCCAAATTGAAAATAAATGTACCTCAAGGAAATATTATTTTAGAGTTTGTTGTTATACTAGTTAAGCAAAATGTAGTGACAAGCAATGGCAACAATATTAGTAAAATCTAAGCTTGTTGCCTTTGAGTGTAAAAAGTTATAAAGCTTTAACGACATCTTCAAAAAATTGCAAAAAGTAGGTAAAAACAGCTTTTTACTCGCCTTTTCAACATTTATGTTCCGCAAGTGTTGAAACTACAATGGCTTAATATTTATGCTAATATCTTTTTATGAAAAAAAATCACAACTCTAAGTCAATAAGTTCTCTCACAATTTGGCCGGCTTTTTGTACCCCTATGACCGTTGTGCCCCCGTTACCCCTATAGTATAGTATAGTATATAGTATAGAATATATAGCATATAGTAGGCTATATAGTGAGTATATAGTATATTATAGTGAGTACCGTATATAGTATATAGTGAGTATATAGTATATATAGTATACGGAGTATATAGTATATAGCCGTGGTCTAGGGGTTAGAGCGTTTGCTTTGTGACCTTGAAGTTGTGGGTTCAAACCCCGACAAAGGCCATTGGTGATGTTAGGAAGAGCATCCAGTCATAATTGCTCCTGTGCCTCATTTGAACATGTCCTTAGCCCGTTCTAACAAAAACCCTTTCTATCAGGGGTTTCTCACAGGAATAGCGACTCTAAACTTGCGTGAGTTTTTATAGTATATACTGTATATTTTACAGAATTGGATGATCGCGTGACAAAACTTTCTTCCCCTGGCAGTAAGTAAAAATAATGTTATATTATATTATAGTATATTCTAGCATATTGTGATATATTATCATATATATAATAGTATAGTATTAAAATTTATAATAGTATGCTCTATATTATACCATGCATATAGTTCTGCTGTTTTGTTTTGCTAGAAATTATATATTGTTTTAGAATTTAGGATCTATAGGCATATAATAATTCTAAGACTGTTAAAAAATCCCATTTTTATGAAAACATTCCAATTTTTCTTGCCAACAGCTAGGTAAATTCTAAGTTGTTTTTAGTCTCTCAAGCCTCCACATGACTGATTGGTGAGACAGCTACAGGTTGGATAATATCAATGTGAACACCTGAACAGGTGGGTGAGTGATGACCTTTAACCTTACAGCTCTATCTACCTGCTGGAGTTACGCTCTCTCTTCAAGTCTTGTGACGATGATAGTACATGTACCAGTAACATTGTATAGTCGCACTGCGTCTCGCTTATTACAGTAACAGGCAGAATCTGTGTGCAAACTGTGTATTAGAAATAGTTTTATCCTTATATATTTAACTTCTTATGGCTGATTTATTGTGGTAAACATTTTACACAAAAGTGTATAAATATTACTTATTTGACAACTGTCAAAATGAATATATCTTATTAATAAATCATGCTGACTTTTGCTGCAGTTCAACATTTATAAGATGGAAGGTTCTACTCTCATTCTGTCTTGTCTCTCGACTAACCAACTCTACTATGTCAAGGTCAACCTGAGGACTGGCTGGGTTGGACATTGGAGACTTTGAAGTAACTGTTGGTTGACCTTCTGAAATATAGACTGAGTCTACTCAATAAAGAGGGTGGGGGTGTGTAGGACATGCCCTTTACACAGTCATCTTCTGTGCTTAGTGGGGTGTTAGTACTCTTCATTATCACAAGAAAACTTGACAGCATCAAAAACTACAAAATAGAGTATAGGAGCTGAGGCTACAGATATTCCTCTAGAACTAAGACTGAGTATTCACTATTCCTCTAGAACTAAGACTAAGTATATTCACTATTCCTCTAGAACTAAGACTGAGTATTCACTATTCCTCTAGAACTAAGACTATAAGTATTCCTCTAAGACTCAACATACCCCGGCTAGAGAGAGAGCTGAAGTTATTGTTGTGGTCCAGGGAAAGCCAAAGAGATCCACCATAGCGCCAGATACGGTGGGGCCTATCACACCCCCCAAACTCAGAGAGCTGCTTATTAGAGCCGTGGCTATTCCATAGGTGCTAGCATTATCACTTGGGTAGCCATTCACTCTGAAGTCAGTACAGATTAGATGGAGTATAAGTTGTAAGGAAATACTGTGTATTAGGGAGGGTACTGGAGAGGGTGTGGTTAGTAGAGAGGGGTGGTATTGGGGAGATAGTAGGGGGGTATTGGGGAGGACATGATTAGTGGGGGGGGGGTGTTGTAGAGGGCGTGGTTAGTAGAGGGGGTATTGGAGAGGGCGTGGTTAGTAAAGGGGGTATTGGAGAGGGTGTGGTTAGTGGGGGGGGGTATTGGAGAGGGTGTGGTTAGTAGAGGGGTTATTGTGGAGGGTGTGGTTAGTAGAGGTGAGTAGTAGAGGAGTACCAATCCTGGACCACTTTGCCTCCAGTGGCTCCTCGCAACTAAGTTGCGAGTCCCCTGGAGGCAAAGTAATCCAGGATTGGTACTCCTCTACTACTACTATAATAATAAATTATAAGTTTTTTATTAAAAAAAGTAATATTACAATTAAATTGTGAGTTTTCACTAGAGGTAAAGTAATTTAAAATTAGTTTATTTTTACTACTACTTTAGTAGTATTTTTTTAAGTTTTATTTTAGAACATACACACTTTTTTTGTTAACTTTTTTTAAAAAAACGACTTTTTTTTTAAAATTTTTTTTAACGGTTTTTAAAAAATATTTTTCCTTTTCTCTAACTTTTTTTTAAAAAAAAAAGTGCGTTTTTTAAACGCCTTACTATATTGTATTTTATTATTGGTAAATTATTATACGCTAAGAATATAATAATTTAATACGTAATAACGTTTAATTAGTTATACTATTATAATAAAGTTTAAAATATACGTAATGAAAAGGTATTGCGACAGCAGGAAATCTAATATTAGGAGTGTCAGTTAAAATTATGTTATCGGGTTTATGACTCGGATAATCGCTCGAAAGAGCTATTGTAAATGAAAAACTATTATTAGCATTAACGGTTTTATTAATATTTATTTTACTATACGGAACATTATGTTCGGCACCGCTAATAGTATAAAATAAATTTTCTTTAGATTCGTCAAACGGATTTACGCTGTTACGAATATGCAAACCTAATTTTTTATCGGTCCAATATAACGCTTCAGTATTTTGGTGTGACATTTGTTCGCCATAAAATTGTATTAACGCGTGCGTTATTTTTATAGGTTTATCTACTAAATAATCGTTAATTAAATCTACCGTAAAACTATTAATATTTTCGTAATAATAAAATTCATTAAAGTTTATAATACCCGAAATAAACGCTTTATTAGTCGTTATATCGACTTTACTAAATTTATAAATATTCATTTATAATTATAATAAAGTTTTACTAATACGTAATGAAAAGGTAACGCCGCGGCGGTTATTTCGCTAGCCGGAGTGTCAGTTAAAATTACGTTACTGGGTTTATGACTAGGATAAGTTTTTGATAATGTTATTGATAGTGAAAAGTTTTTATTAGCTTCAATAATTTTATTAGCGTTTATTTCGCTAAACGGAAGATCGTGTTCATTACCACTTATATCATAAGAAGTATTTTCATTGTTTCTACTAAACATTTCACCACTATTTCGAAGGGATAAGGTTACTCGCTTATCAGTCCAATAAAGTTTTTTAGTATTATGAGCTTGTTCACCGTAAAATTGTACTAATATATTTGTTATTTCAATTGGTTCATCAACTAAAAAATCTTTAATTAATGTTGCGTTAAAGCCAATATCGTCGTAATAATAAAAATTTGATGGAATTATAATTTTTGTAATATAAGGTTTTTCATTTATTATATTAGCTTTAGCTGAATTTCCAAAAATATAAACTGAACTCATTTATAATAGTAATTTATTTATAATTAATTGAGGCGTTTCGTGTGTAAACATTTCTTTAAGCCAATATAAACACAAGTGTTCGCATATAACCGTGCCGAATTCTTGTACTCGTTCCGTGTTATAAAATATAGGCGGTTTTAAATATTTCATTATTTCTAAAGGAGGATGTAATCCAAAACTATCAAAATAATATTTTTTATTTCCATTTTTATACCAAGCTACCCAATGAGTACCGTTACCCATTAAATCGTCTAAATTTAATATACCGCACTCTTTTTTACGCGGTTTATAAGGTAGGTCGTTTCTAGAAAATACTCCTCTAAAATTAGGAATTTTTAATTTTTTAATCGCAAACTCTAATTCAATATTCGATAGAGCTTTATTCGGTAACTTTATACTCATTTATTATAACCGTAAGGAACCGTTGTTATACCATCTTCTAGTATTATTCTCTTATCGTCTTCGGATGATAACGCCACTTTATTTACAGTCTCAGCGTACATCGTATGCTTATGACTTCTTAGTACATTCATCGTTCTAAGCTGATCTTGTCGCGTTAATAAACATTCTTTATAATCGTCAAATGTTATACGATTATTACAAGTAGTCTTATTAATACCCTTACAGTTTTTTTCTTCAATGCCATCCATTTTATACGAGTATAATTTAGCTCTTAGGCCTACAAATTCTGTAATTTGTTTACCACCGGCTTCATCCTTAAACATACCTATTACTTTTTTATTTTTACCCGTTGGTAATGAGTGATTCTCGGGATAATTACTCGTGTCAAACGTGCTGGCAACGTCCGGAGCTATATCCACATAAAAATCTTCCGTTTGTACGTGATACATTAAGCTATCCGTATCCGTAAATAACAACTGCGCGTTTGCGTTATATTTCGGTTTAATATAACCGTAATGGAAGTCGTACATTTTTGTTTTACTAATATCTAAAATTGCCGCTCCTAAATATACGGGCTTATTAAATTTTAATTCCGTTACATTCATATGAACCGCTATTAAATTTTCGGAAAATATGGTGAAGCTTTTAAAGTTAGGTTGATTCGTTAATTTTTTAGCTTTACTTTCGCTAGTAACTAATTTAATATTGACTCTGTTACGAATATTTTCCATCGTTTTACCAAACACGGAATAATTCATAAGCTTAAAAAAGTCTTTTTTAAAATCGCTCTTAGCTAGAGTCCTTAACTCAGTATTTAAACTTATATACTCTTTAAGTTTATTAGACTCGTTAAAGGTTATACCTCTATGAATCTTAGTAAGCTTTAAGCCGTACATAAGACACTGTTTTAACGCCTCGTAGTGTATAACGTAATTTCTTTTATTATTTAAATTTGGAATTAGTTTTTCCACTTTATTAACCGTTAATCTCTCGGGGCAGAACGGATAATCTTTATGAAAGTTGTGCAACTCTTTAGAATATTCCAAATCTACTTCCAAGAAGCTAGGTGGGAAATTTAAACTTTTTTCCAAGTCTCTACACCGCTTTTCAGTCATCCACTTAAAATTGCCTACGGGTAAATTTTGTGACATAGCCCAACCGTATAAATTATTAGCGTCTAAATACGTAATATAACTACTGGGCTCATTAGCGTTATAATTTTCCATATACTTATTATTAGCTTTAGCGTACCTATGACTAATCATACTTACACCGCCCCTAATTCCTTTTTCAAAAAAGAGTAATTGCTCAACATCGGTAATAGGGTCTAACTCTAATTTTGTAGTTTTAAGCATGGCGTCCCACGATAAGCCCGGTGCCGTATAATACCAAGCTGGATCTAATTTATAATGCTCTAAACACACGTTTCTAAAGTTTTCAAAAACGTCAGCCAATTGTAATACATCGGCTTTCATATACAAGTCGTGATATTCTCTAAACGTTTTCATATTAAACTCTCGCCAAACGTTTTGAGCGTGCGCGTAATCTTCATTTGATATATCTTTTTCAATTAAGCTCGAATAAAACTTTTCTTTAGAAGGTAAAGACGTTTCATTCAACACGCTTACGTTATTAAAATAATCGTAGGGAAATACACCTTTTCTAAATAATAAATTTAATTCTTTTTCCGCGTAATACTTTTTTAAGTGTTTAAAATCATCGCGATTTAAATTTACGACTAAGTTCGCCAAACTCGAACTCATAAATTTAAACGTGTCTATAAATTTAAGTTCGCGCGTAACTTCAACCTTTTTACCTTCTTTATTGGTAAATTCGTCTACTACTACTCGTTCACTAAAAGATATATATTTTTCTTCGGTATTAGGTATACAAGAAATTTTACCGCTCAAGTTTTTAATAAATAAGTGAGCGTCGTAACCCGACAAATTATGAATAAACACGGGATAAAATTTTGGAACTTTGTAATTTAAGTTACAATTACTATGAGCCGCTCCTCTATAATTTCCAGTTAAGTGACAATGATCTCTCACTCTATCGTCGCTTAATTTTTTTTCGCATATGTGACAAATTTTAGCTAACTCGAAAGACTCTTGTTCGCTAGCTGAAATTTTCATGCGCTTAGGAAACTTATATTTTTTATACAAGTTTTTAATATCAAATTCTAATAGCCTTATAAACTGTTCGCCAACATTTTCATCCTCGCATTGCTTAGTATAACTTCTATACTTACATTCGCCAATAACGCTTACTATATAATATCCAAAGCCCGACGGTTCGTGTTGCTGATACTGATTAGTATAGCTTTCTCGATTATTAGGTTGGCAACCTTGTATTGGTTTAGTAAAGCATTCAAAGTCTGCGTATACGGCGAATGGCACTCTCATTTTACGACAATAATGTTCAAAATTAAATTTTATTTTATTTTCTAGTTTTGGAAAGGTCATAGCTACACCGTCATTCGCTAAACACCATTCTTGGTGTTTTTTTAAAGATTTTTCCGTTTTAAACGCTTGCGTGCAATTTAAACAAAATTGTTTTACGTGCCCATCACTATTTATCTGTAAGCTGAGTAATTTACTCAAATTTTTAACGCACGTATAATGACTTTTTTCTTCGTTAGTTATAAGAAATAAAACTATCGT
The DNA here is from genome assembly GCA_964035545.1 of Bugula neritina. Taxonomy (NCBI): domain Eukaryota; kingdom Metazoa; phylum Bryozoa; class Gymnolaemata; order Cheilostomatida; family Bugulidae; genus Bugula; species Bugula neritina. The sequence continues at coordinate 152,756 of OZ037767.1, read as the reverse complement.
TTTAGAGCGCTTGGACGATTGTCTCCACGGATATACAGAATTACCATTCCAAGCGAAAACGGTAACGCCAATATTAGGATTAGCTTTTTCAAACGGGTCAATAGATTTAGTTGTAGCCGGAAATTCTACGCCTTCCCACGATACTTTATTAACGTGCTCTTTATAGTTAGATATTCTATTCGAATGGTTTTTAGCCGGATAAAGAGCGGCTAATATGGCCCACATAAAGCACTTATTATCATTATTTTTTGGATTTATTATAGCCTTTTTATCTTTAATTATTTTAGGAAGATCGATATACGATGAACCTTTAAGAGGTTGATATTTACTAATATTAATTTCCATTTTTATAATGGCGTTAAATATCCAATTACTTCCTTTAGAATTAAACGAAGCTAAATTTTCTTTTATACGTTCAATCATTACATTGTATATTTCATTAATATTTGTAGACTCTAATATAGTTTCAATGCGCGATGAAAATGCCGTAATTAATAATTCAGTTTCACCGGTATTTATATTAGTTTTTTCCATTTCACACGTTAATATTATTTTAGTTTTTATAGTAGGTTTTAATAATTTTAATACATTTAATTTTACTAGTTTACTAAACGAATCTATATCGTATTTGGGTAAACCTTTAATTTCGTAAGTTTGAAACCAACCATTAGCGGCTTGTTCTTTAAGCTTAGGCTGATTATATAAAGCCATAATTTTATCCTTAATTGGATTTACAATTTTTGCAATTGGCTTTATAATACCCTTAACCCATTTTTCTATATTACGCGTAGTTTGCGTAAATATTTCTCGCATAATTTTTTTTACGGGTGTAGGTATTAACGGGGCTTGTCCTATATTCGGAACGGGTTCGTCCATAGGCGATAATAGCCGTATAAGTTCGGCTTTTCTTAATCGAGAATATCGTTTCAATTCTCTTTCTTTAGCTAGAGCCTTTAAGGCTTTAACGGTAATTTTTGTATTGAACTCCATTTATATATAATTCTTTAAACTATAAAATCAATTTTTAAATATCTTCAAGAATTTTATTTATTTGCGCTTTAAGTTTAGTTACTTTACGTCGTGATGTTAAATTTTTATTAAAGTGTTTAAATAATTTATCTCGATCTTCATTCGATACGGAATTAATTTTTAAGGTATAATAATCGGTTAATCGCATAAATGTATGTTCGGGAAGAGGTATATATTTCTTTTGTTTAGCTTGGGCTATTAGTTTATCGAGTAATTCATTAGTAAACTCCATATTATAAAATAATGTAATAATAAAAATCAATTTTTTTATATAAATGGACTTTTGACGAGAAAAATTAGAACTCTTAAACGATGAAATTATTAAATTAGAAAACGAATACGAACAAAAACTTAATCGCTTTAATTGGTTATCAAAATTGTTAAAAATAATTTCGGGGTTATGCGGTACAACGAATTTAATATGCCGTGTTATTATTACGGCGTTATTAAACGCTAACGTCACTAAACAAACGTTATTACCATTATCTATAATAGTAAGTATAATGAGTGTAATTACTACTTCTATTTCTTCTCAAGACGCTAAATTAATTAAATCTACGTTAATGTATTTAGACGTATATACGTTTATAAAAGATTCTAAATTAGAAATTAATTCTATGTTATCAAAATCTTTAAGCGACGCTCATATAGACGACCAAGAGTACGACGTTATAACCGAAAAATATAAAGATATTAATAGCGTAATATCGAATAAAAAAAGCGATATAATAATCGCTCGTAACAACGTTTGTTAATTAATTATATTATAATTAATTAAAAAAGGGAGTTCAATACAAAAATTATCCGTATAGGATGCTAAGAGCGTGCTTTATTTATATATTTATTCTTTAAACTATAATATATTTCGTCTTTTTTCTATTTCGTCTTCAGCATATTTTAGTTTAGTAAAGAATGACGGTATTCTAGCCGCCGCGTAATTCATTAAACCTACGTTAAGTTCTTGAATTATTTCTTTAGTTTTGTAAATAGTTTTTATTTTTAATTTTTCCATCATTTTCTTTATAAATAATTTCTTTTTTATTATTATAAGTAATTTCTTCGAGCAATCCGCGTTCGTTAGACGGATTATTCATTTCGTCTAATATATTAAATTTTTTATATATAATTCTTTCTTTAATATCACCGCCTTCGTATACTCGTTTTTCGCAATCATTGTTTTTATATATCGTTTCGGTAATTGAGGTGCCGTCGAGGCTTTTATAAGTAATTACTGTTGGGTCAACCATTTATATATATATTCTTAAACTATAACAGCATGCCTAAAAGAGGAATATTTTTAAACGGACTATTCGGACCAAAAATTAAACCTTCGCCGTTTATATAGCTAGAACCTTGTTTTAAATATAAACCGTTACCCTTCATTAAATTAGACGGCGCGACTGGTTTTAAAGTAATAGAACCGTTTGAATTAGGTTCTACGGAACATACGCATCCGCCTCTTTTCAAATAAAGACCTTTACCTTTAATAGCTCTTTCGACTCCCGCGCTAGCGGCTCCTGAAAGTACACCCGGTATAATAGTTTTTAATAGCGTAGGTATTACTCTCGTAGCTATACCCAATAGAGCTCCTAAAAATCCTCCGCTCATTGACGCATTAGTTTTTACTAACGACGGAGACATTTCGAGCGTTATATTTTTTTTATTCGCGTTTAACGCTTTTAAAATATTATCGTTTTGCGTTTTCGTAATGGCTAGTTTATCGTTTCCGCTTTCGAGAGGTAATTTAATAGTGCAACCCTTACCGCTTCTATAAGCGTTCATTATTTTTTGTTTTTGCGCCTGTGGCACATTTCCTATAATTTTGCAATAACCCATTTATATAATACATTAAACTTCTCTTAAATGAAATCTTATTGAAAGTTGTTCACCGCTAAGATCTAATAAATTACCTTTTTGATCGGTTACCGTAACGGTTAACGTCTTAATATATTTAACGTGAACGGGTAAGTATATTAAATTATGAGGTTTTTCTATTATTTTATATCCCGGACTAACGCTCGGAAAAAATGAATAAATAACGGGTTTATAAGTACCATCGATATAACTTCCGTTAATACAATCAACTTGTACGTGTATAGCGTTTATATTTAAAATGTTTACTATGTTCGTAGCTTCGATATAAGGTTGATTGTATATCGCCGCGTCAAAACCTAAAACGTCTCTTAGAGAATTTTCAACGTTAAAATCTATTCGATAATTTGGTTTTAATTTAAGTATAATTCTAAAAGTTACTTTATTAGCTTGTAAAGTAATACCGTTTCTATTACCCCCCTCTTTTACTATTTCGTCTTGAATAGCTTCTTCTAATTGATCTAATTCGTACACTCCAACTGGTAACGAAACTAAATGCCACGTAGTACCACCGTCTTTAGACCATCTATAGGAATTTCTATCGGTACTAATGTTTGGAAAAGAATAAAACATATCTAAACTAATAAGACACATTTCGTATTTTTTATTTTTATTTAATTCAATAGGCGGATTAAGTTGAGTAATTATTCTCGTTTTAGTATCAGTAACTCCTATAGTCATCGTTTGTTTAGAGGCCGTATTATCAGCAATTTCTCTTAATAATTTGTTTTCCATTTATATAACTTTTAAATTATTTCCATCGGAAGTGAGAGACATGGTTTTATCTGATAGAATTAACGCGTACGCCTGAGTATTAGCCGGCACGTTTTGACTAAACTGAACTCTCAATTGAATATCGGCTACACTACTTTTAAGAGCCTCGCTTTGCTTACTAACGTCTATTACGAACAAAACGTAAAGATCTTTTATATTCCGAAGGTAATACGTTTGAATAAGCGATTAGCTCGTTTATACCGTAATAATCTCCGCAAAATTTCGAAGCGTCTCCGTACACTCTACTAAACTTCATTTTAGCAAAATCTATATCGTAATCAACCTCGGGATACCGCTCGCTATTTAGCATCGCGTATATACTTTTAACGTTAACGTGATCGAATACTGCCGGATTAGTCGTTTGACTTTCAGTCTTATCCGTTTGAAAACCTACAATAATATATTTAGGTTTTTCCGTATCTCCTCTAGAACCCAAACGCCACGTAAAATTAGTAGTTTGCGGTACTGCGATACTATCGCACCACCTAGACCTATAAATTATTGGAAGCTGCGTTTTACTCTCTATAATTTTATAAAGCTTATTTTTCATTTCGAAGTCAGGTGTTATGTGAGGCATCCACCACGACACTTTATCCAACGTTATTTTTCCGGCGTCAACGCCATTAGCTCTAAATATGGCGTTATCGTTAGTATCGCGTACTAGCGTTAATTGATGTTTTATGCCGTATAACACTTTTTCATAGTCATCGGCAAAACCAAATAAATGTCTGAGATCCACCTTAATACTAAAAGTTCCTTTAGGATCTGGCTTTTGTATAACGTAAATTTGACGCGCGTTAAAACCTAAATTAGCGGCGGCAGCGGCTGCGGTAGTATCTTTTGACCACAACTGATTAAGACCTCTCGACTTACCGTAGTCGTCGGGATAAGTTAGTAAACCCATCATGGTCGAAGCGTGTCCGGGATTATTTATATATTCCAAGTCGTGTCCGTCGAGTTGATATCTAATACTTTTAAACAAATAAGCCATACCGTTATTCGTTAGAGTTACTAAGTCGGCGTCGGCGTCGGCGTATGCGGTTCCATCGGCTTTAGTTAAACGTCCTTCGATAATTAAATAACTTTTACTCGGCTGAACGTACAAATCTTGCTGATTAATAACTATTCTAATTTCACCGGGGTTATCTAAATTCGTTCCCGTTACGGGTTCGTATTCGTGCACCTGATCGCGCTCTACGCTCGTATCAAATACAATTTTTTGCGTAATGTTTAAAGAGTCCATTTATTATAGTAAAATAATTTCTTAATAAGCTATAGCTTGTCCGCTTCCTTCTAAAATATTACTTATATTATTATTATTATTAAGTACTTTTAATATATTTTTAGTTTGATTAAGCTTTTGTAGTATAGCTTGACTTTTAGCGTTCAACTTTTTTTGCCTTCTTTTTTTAATCGCGTTAACAATTTTTTCACCGGCCGCGGTACCCGCTTTAGCTATAGCCTTTTTACCTAATTCTCTTACGCTGGAATTACTAGCTATTTTAGTTACTACATTTTTAATGATATCAAATATTCCACCACCCGCGTAGTGTCTTTGTAATCGTTGTCTTTTATCGTAAACGTACATTTATTATACGAGAATACTTTTATAATAGTCACGAGTAATAATTTTCATTCTAAGTAATTCGTCTAATATAGACACAATTTCGTTTCGCACTCCCGTATTTCCGGCTTTAGCGCTAGAAATTAAAAGTTGAAGTCGTTCTACTAAAGCGTTAGGATCAGACGATAAATAAACTACTCCATCACCGACTTGCCTTTTAGCTTTTTTACTATCAGCGAGTTTCGCTCTCTGAGGATATAATTGTTCCCAAATAGGTCTAACAATACGTCTCCACTTATCACTATTTTTATCCGTGGGACCGTGTTTACTTTGATATATAGCGCCGCTATTATCGAGTATATTAGCGTAATTCGCTAAATCATTATCATCATATCCTATAGGCGTTTTACGCGTTAAAAGACTTAAAAGTCCTCTAGTCGCCGAATATTCTTCGTTGTCAAAAATTATTTTACCATCGTTAAAGCTTATAGGTTTCGTACCAATAACGTGTCTATTACCATCCCACTTTACGTTATAAGCGCCAGGTTCTAAGCCAGCTAAAGCGTTTTGAGTAAATTCGTCTAAATTTATAACTCCATCCGTTATAGCCGGTTGAACATTATAATTGGGTAATGTAAGCAATTGTTTTAATGCGTCAGTCGTTTGAGCTTGCGAAGTTGTTACGGGTTCAAAAAACTTTTCTTGAGCTATAGCCGCATTTAATTTTTGCTCACGTTCTCGTTTAAAAATTTCTTTTATTTTATTCTTTTGAGAAATAAAATCTTGTACGGTCTTATCTCTTTTTATAGGATCATTAATCTTTAAATAACTCATTTATATAAACACAAATTTGTGTCCACTTTACGTTTAATTTGTGTCCACTTTTTATAGACACAAATGTGTTTGTGTCCACTTTTTATAGACACAAATGTGTTTGTGTCCACTTTTTATGGACACAAATGTGTTTGTGTCTACTATAATCGTTCTAAAACGTTTAAATTTACCCACGAGTTTTGAGACTCGGGATAACCCAACCATTTTACTAAAGCCTTTTTACCTTTCTTTTTAATTACGCGCTCTATTCTATACATTTCTTGACTCGTCTTTTGTAATTCCTGTTCGTAAAAAAATCCTTGAATTTCTTCTCCTCCCGAGTCAGTTAATTTATAAGTCGTCGGATTCGTATATAATATTTTACTTATAGTAAACACCTCCTCCGTCCATCTAACTGTATAACCTTTTTCAAACGTTCGTTTCTTACGCGGTATACGCACTCTATCACCTATAGTAAATTTAGGTTTAGAAGGCGCTGGTAAGTTTGGATATAATTTTACGCGTACTTTATTTTCGTTAGAAGGATCACTAGCTTCAATCGGTGTCATTCCAATAGACGAATGTTTAGTCTCGTTATACCGTTTTACTAAATCTTTTAGTACGTCTATATATTTATAAGTATTATTAGCCGAAAAGTATTTAAACATTCGCTCTTTCATAGTTCTATTCCACCTTTCTACTACGCTGGACTTTTCTTCATTTTCCGTAGAATATAAGTCTATTAAGGACTTTACGTCTTTATTATAAAATTCTTTTCCCTTATCAACCCATAAATGTTGAGGCTTACGGCTGCTTAAAATTGTTTTTAAAGCTAAAGCAACGGCTTTACCGGTTTTATTTTTTAAAGGTATTATCCAACCGTATTTTGAAAACACGTCTATTACCGTTAGTAAATATTTATAACCGTTATTAAATTTAGCGAATTCGGTCATATCAACCAAATCGGCCGCCCAAATATTATCAATACCCGATACCCAAACTCGTCTTTTACCAAATTTTTTTTGTACCGGTTTATGCAATTCTTCGGCTAACTCGTCCGTCCATCCCCATCCTAAACGTTTTTTTGCTCCTATTATTGCCGAGGCAAAACGACTGTGTCGCTGTTCAGCGGGCGTAGGATTAGGTATAGCTTTTAATTCGTCTAGCATATTTTTATCGCATATTTCGTTTCTAGTTTTAGTATCTTTATTAAGCGCGTAACACACGTCGTGTCTCATGGCTATGGCGTCGTCTCGATCTACCGGTTTACTCCATTCTTTAGGAGTCGTATCGTCATTTAAACGCTTATTTAATTTAGTACCGGGTCCTAAAAAATTATGACCGGGGTAATGTAATTCAAAGGGTAAATTATTTATTAAATTATTCGCTAAACCCGACCCAACGAATGTAGTCTTTTTACATCTGCATTGACCGCAATTACCGTAACCCATTAGTCTATTATTTTTACTTACTCTCTTTTCGTAATTGAGAGTTTTCGTTTTAGTTTTACACTTACAACAATACATTTATTATAATAAATGGAAATAGAAAATCTTTCGTGGAAAAACGAAATTAATCGTAATAATAATCCTTTACTTCCTAAAAGCATAAGAGGTCTTATCGTTGGAAAGTCTGGATGCGGTAAAACTACGTTACTTTGTAATTTACTATTACAACCTAATTGGCTCGATTACGATAAACTTATGATTTACGGTAAAAATCTTTCTCAACCCGAATATATAAATATGAGGAAGGCTTTCGAACGTAAATTAACTAAAGAAGAAATTTTAAATTTTTTTAAAAATAGCGAGCTAATAGTAAATTCAGGTATAAACGTAAATCGTGTTTTAAAAAATAGTAGGGGTAATGGTAATATAGACGCCGAATTTATTGAATCTAGTGACGACGTTTATGATCCTAGCGAATTAAACGCTAATAATAAAAATTTAATAATATTCGATGATTTAATGTTGGAAAAACAAAAAACTTGCGAAAGTTATTACGTAAGAGGACGACACAATAACGTCGATTGCTTTTATTTGTCACAAAATTATTTTAAGCTACCTAGAAGTACTATTCGAGAAAACGCTAATTTTATTTGCTTATTTCCTCAAGATGGAAAAAATCTAAATCATATATATCAAGATCACGTAACTGGAGATATAGCATTAAACGAATTTAAAGAATTTTGTTATAAAGGATGGCAAAAACCTCACGGCTTTATTACTTTAGATCTTTCTTCCTCAAAAAATAATGGGAGGTATAGACACGGGTTAGACGAATTTTATATACCGTAATAAATGAGTGTTTATAAATTCGGAGGAAGTGGAAAAACGGAAATAAATACAAAAAAATTCGTTTTAATAAACGGTAGTAGTACTCTTACGGGTACGCTAGATATGGGGGAAAATAAAATATCTAGAGTCATTGATCCTGCTGACGATCAAGACGCGGCTACAAAAAAATACGTTGATAATACGAGTATGCCTAAAATACGAGACCCCATTAATCAGTTAACTATATCAACTGATGACGGACGCGTTATAGATAGCGATTTAAAAGTTGATAATGTCGTTACAAAAACTAATGTATCTAATTACGCCGTACCTCTTATACAAAACCCGACTGAAAAATTAACCGTATCAACTAATGATGGACGCGTTATAGATAGTAATTTAAAAGTTGATGATGTCGTTACGAAAACTAATGTATCTAATTACGCTGTACCTCTTATACGAGACCCGACTGAAAAATTAACCGTTTCAACTACTTCGGGTAATATTGCGGATAGTAGTTTAAGCGTTAGCGATGTTGTTACGACTAGTAATATAAATAATTTTGCTATGAATAAAATACAACCAATAATCGGAGGTAAATTATTAATGCTTTCGAGTGATGGTAATATCGTAGAAACGGGTATAAATATTTCGGATATTATTACTACTTATAATATAGATAATTACGCTATTCCTAAATTACAAAATGCAATTGGTAATAAATTAGTATTATCAACGAGCAATGGTAATATAATAGAATCTACAGAATCTCAACCCACATTTCCAAGTTATAACGTTTAAACAATTTTACCTTATTAAATTATTATATTCTTAGCGTATAATAATTTACCAATAATAAAATACAATATAGTAAGGCGTTTAAAAAACGCACTTTTTTTTTTAAAAAAAAGTTAGAAAAAAGGAAAAATATTTTTTAAAAACCGTTAAAAAAAATTTTAAAAAAAAAGTCGTTTTTTTAAAAAAAGTTAACAAAAAAAGTGTGTATGTTCTAAAATAAAACTTAAAAAAATACTACTAAAGTAGTAGTAAAAATAAACTAATTTTAAATTACTTTACCTCTAGTGAAAACTCACAATTTAATTGTAATATTACTTTTTTTAATAAAAAACTTATAATTTATTATTATAGTAGTAGTAGAGGAGTACCAATCCTGGATTACTTTGCCTCCAGGGGACTCGCAACTTAATTGCGAGGAGCCACTGGAGGCAAAGTGGTCCAGGATTGGTACTCCTCTACTACTGAGGTGCATGCTGAGATATACTCACATAAGAATGTTGAGCACAGCTTGAAACAGGGGAATCAGTTGCCCGGTATCCACCACATTCACCAGCAGCAAGGCAGCAAAGGTCATCGGGAAATACCTGCAGAAGTATAGCGTCAACAGTATAGATAGTATATCAACAGTATAGAGAATATATCAACAGTATAGAGAGTATATCAACAGTATAGATAGTATATCAACAGTATAGTTAGTATATCAACAGTATAGAGAGTATATTAACAGTATAGAGAGTATATTATGAGTATAGATAGTAAATCAACAGTATAGATAGTATATCAACAGTATAGATAGTATATCAACAGTATAGATAGTATATCAACAGTATAGATAGTACATCAACAGTATAGATAGTTTATCAACAGTATAGATAGTATATCAACAGTATAGATAGTATATCAACAGTATAGATAGTATATCAACAGTATAGAGAGTATATCAACAGTATAGAGAGTATATCAACAGTATAGATAGTATATCAACAGTATAGAGAATATATCAACAGTATAGATAGTGTATCAACAGTATAGATAGTATATCAACAGTATAGATAGTATATCAACAGTATAGAGAGTATATCAACAGTATAGATAGTATATCAACAGTATATATAGTATATCAACAGTATAGATAGTATATCAACAGTATAGAGAGTATATCAACAGTATAGATAGTATATCAACAGTATAGATAGTATATCAACAGTATAGATAGTACATCAACAGTATAGATAGTTTATCAACAGTATAGATAGTATATCAACAGTATAGATAGTATATCAACAGTATAGATAGTATATCAACAGTATAGATAGTTTATCAACAGTATAGTTAGTATATCAACAGTATAGAGAGTATATCAACAGTATAGATAGCATATCAACAGTATAGAGAGTATATCAACAGTATAGATAGTATATCAACAGTATAGAGAGTATATCAACAGTATAGATAGTATATCAACAGTATAGAGAGTATATCAACAGTATAGATAGTATATCAACAGTATAGATAGGATATCAACAGTATAGTTAGTATATAAATTACAGTAAAATCCACTTACTTGTGGCCATGAAATATGAAATCCAACACCGGGGAGGGAGCGAGAAACAGATAGCAGAATGAGTTGAAGAGCCACGCAACTAGCATACATGAGTATACATAGTTCTACAATATATACATTACTATGTGGTATATACATATACATAGTTCTACAATATATACATTACTATGTGGTATAAACATATACATAGTTCTACAATATATACATTACTATGTAGTATATACATATACATAGTTCTACAATATATACATTACTATGTGGTATATACATATACATAGTTCTACAATATATACATTACTATGTGGTATATACATATACATAGTTCTACAATATATACATTACTATGTGGTATATACATATACATAGTTCTACAATATATACATTACTATGTGGTATATACATATACATAGTTCTACAATATATACATTACTATGTGGTATATACATATACATAGTTCTACAATATATACATTACTATGTGGTATATACATATACATAGTTCTACAATATATACATTACTATGTGGTATATACATATACATAGTTCTACAATATATACATTACTATGTGGTATATACATATTAATAGTTCTACAATATATGCACTACTATGTAGTATATACATATACATAGTTCTACAATATATACATTACTATGTGGTATATACATATAAATAGTTCTACAATATATACATTACTATGTAGTATATACATATACATAGTTCTACAAAATATACATTACTATGTAGTATATACATATACATAGTTCTACAATATATACATTACTATGTGGTATATACATATACATAGTTCTACAATATATACACTACTATGTGGTATATACATATACATAGTTCTACAATATATACAATACTATGTAGTATATACATATACATAGTTCTACAATATATACATTACTATGTAGTATATACATATACATAGTTCTACAATATATACATTACTATGTAGTATATACATATACATAGTTCTACAATATATACATTACTATGTAGTATATACATATACATAGTTCTACAATATATACATTACTATGTAGTATATACATATACATAGTTCTACAATATATACATATACATAGTTCTACAATATATACATTACTATGTAGTATATACATATACATAGTTCTACAATATATACATTACTATATGGTATATACATATAAATAGTTCTACAATATATACATATACATAGTTCTACAATATATACATTACTATGTAGTATATACATATACATAGTTCTACAATATATACACTACTATGTGGTATATACATATACATAGTTCTACAATATATACACTACTATGTAGTATATACATATACATAGTTCTACAATATATACATTACTATGTGGTATATACATATACCTAGTTCTACAATATATACATTACTATGTGGTATATACATATACATAGTTCTACAATATATACATTACTATATGGTATATACATATAAATAGTTCTACAATATATACATATACATAGTTCTACAATATATACATTACTATGTAGTATATACATATACATAGTTCTACAATATATACACTACTATGTGGTATATACATATACATAGTTCTACAATATATACACTACTATGTAGTATATACATATACATAGTTCTACAATATATACATTACTATGTGGTATATACATATACATAGTTCTACAATATATACATTACTATGTGGTATATACATATACATAGTTCTACAATATATACATTACTATGTGGTATATACATATACATAGTTCTACAATATATACATTACTATGTGGTATATACATATACATAGTTCTACAATATATACATTACTATGTGGTATATACATATAAATAGTTCTACAATATATACACTACTATGTAGTATATACATATACATAGTTCTACAATATATACATTACTATGTGGTATATACATATAAATAGTTCTACAATATATACATTACTATGTAGTATATACATATACATAGTTCTACAAAATATACATTACTATGTAGTATATACATATACATAGTTCTACAATATATACATTACTATGTGGTATATACATATACATAGTTCTACAATATATACACTACTATGTGGTATATACATATACATAGTTCTGCAATATATACAATACTATGTAGTATATACATATACATAGTTCTACAATATATACATTACTATGTAGTATATACATATACATAGTTCTACAATATATGCATTACTATGTAGTATACATATACATAGTTCTACAATATATACATTACTATGTAGTATATACATATACATAGTTCTACAATATATACACATTACTATGTAGTATATACATATACATAGTTCTACAATATATACATTACTATGTAGTATATACATATATACATAGTTCTACAATATATACATTACTATGTAGTATATACATATACATAGTTCTACAATATATACATTACTATGTAGTATATACATATACATAGTTCTACAATATATACATTACTATGTGGTATATACATAGTTCTACAATATATATACATTACTATGTGGTATATACATATACATAGTTCTACAATATATACACTACTATGTAGTATATACATATACATAGTTCTACAATATATACACTACTATGTAGTATATACATATACATAGTTCTACAATATATACATTACTATGTAGTATATACATATACATAGTTCTACAATATATACACTACTATGTAGTAAATACATATACATAGTTCTACAATATATACATTACTATGTAGTATATACATATACATAGTTCTACAATATATACACTACTATGTAGTATATACATATACATAGTTCTACAATATATACACTACTATGTAGTATATACATATACATAGTTCTACAATATATACATTACTATGTAGTATATACATATACATAGTTCTACAATATATGCATTACTATGTAGTATACATATACATAGTTCTACAATATATACACTACTATGTAGTATATACATATACATAGTTCTACAATATATGCGTTACTATGTGGTATATACATATAAATAGTTCTACAATATATACATTACTATGTAGTATATACATATACATAGTTCTACAATATATACATTACTATGTGGTATATACATATAAATAGTTCTACAATATATACATTACTATGTAGTATATACATATACATAGTTCTACAATATATACACTACTATGTAGTATATACATATACATAGTTCTACAATATATACATTACTATGTAGTATATACATATACATAGTTCTACAATATAAACATTACTATGTAGTATATACATATACATAGTTCTACAATATATACATTACTATGTAGTAAATACATATACATAGTTCTACAATATACACATTACTATGTAGTATATACATATACATAGTTCTACAATATATACATTACTATGTGGTATATACATATAAATAGTTCTACAATATATACATTACTATGTAGTATATACATATACATAGTTCTACAATATATACACTACTATGTAGTATATACATATACATAGTTCTACAATATATACATTACTATGTAGTATATACATATACATAGTTCTGCAATATATACACTACTATGTAGTATATACATATACATAGTTCTACAATATACACATTACTATGTAGTATATACATATACATAGTTCTACAATATATACATTACTATGTAGTATATACATATACATAGTTCTACAATATACACACTACTATGTAGTGCATATGTGTTGACATTTGAGAGAATCTGTTGACACGTGAGAGAATCTGTTGACACATGAGAGAATCTGTTGACATATGAGAGTATGTGTTGACACGTGAGAGTATATGTTGACACATGATTATGCCCTACTGCATGGTAACATTGTTGAACTGCTATGCTATGAAACTCAACTGAAATCAATCAAAATTTAAAATAGATTAAGAAAATACAAATTTACGCATGGACACACCTTGTTGACAAACTTGGCAGTGAAAAGACAGGCTACCATGTACATCACAGCCCATACGGAGTAGGAAAATCCAATCACCCAATCAGCTTGGTCAAACTGTAATTATTGGAGATTGATAAATGCCACATTGCTGATGTCATTTTTCAAATACTTTCACCAAATATCTGCACCAGCCTCATTTGTTACAAAAGACAGTTTTCCATGCTTTTGGTCATTATGTTGAACAAATGCCTGCAGGTGGTTTCCATAGTGACAGCTGGACAGAAACATGACCTGCATTGCATTGCCAGGACTAGTAGCTAATAATAGTCAGTAGCTAATAATAGTCAGTATCTCAAACACTAAGCTCTGCTATCTTCTAGTTTAATATTTAATCTCTAGCATACAGCATGGAGAATAAAGAACAGGCTGAAAGATGAGAGTGGATGACTTCACTCTTACCGTACTAATAAGGAAAGCTCCAAGCATGGAGGTCCTGGCAAAGGAAACAAATCTGTGTACGAAGGTGAGGAGATACAGAAAGGGAATGCTCTTGGTCTTCAGCAAAGCCAAACTGTGTTTCTCTTTCGTAGAGTTGGTTTCTGCAGCTAAATTCTATAAAGTTACAGCTAAAGAAGTTCTTCAATACAGGAAGAGACAACCACAGTATGTTGGCCATTGTTATGATCCTTACTATAGTCATAATACAATTTACTTACCAACTGTCACGTGTAGCAGTGATAAAAGGAATGTCAAAGCAGCTGTAACTCCTCCCATTACCCAGAATACACTAGTATATCCTCCTAACTGAAACAGTATTATATATTACCCAGAATACACTAGTATATCCTCCTAACTGAAACAGTATTATATATTACCCAGAATACACTAGTATATCCTCCTAACTGAAACAGTATTATATATTACCCAGAATACACTAGTATATCCTCCTAACTGAAACAGTATTATATATTACCCAGAATACACTAGTATATCCTCCTAACTGAAACAGTATTATATATCACCCAGAATACACTAGTATATCCTCCTAACTGAAACAGTATTATATATTACCCAGAATACACTAGTATATCCTCCTAACTGAAACAGTATTATATATTACCCAGAATACACTAGTATATCCTCCTAACTGAAACAGTATTATATATTACCCAGAATACACTAGTATATCCTCCTAACTGAACCAGTATTATATATTACCCAGAATACACTAGTATATCCTCCTAACTGAAACAGTATTATATATTACCCAGAATACACTAGTATATCCTCCTAACTGAAACAGTATTATATATTACCCAGAATACACTAGTATATCCTTCTAACTGAAACAGTATTATATATTACCCAGAATACACTAGTATATCCTCCTAACTGAAACAGTATTATATATTACCCAGAATACACTAGTATATCCTCCTAACTGAAACAGTATTATATATTACCCAGAATACACTAGTATATCCTCCTAACTGAAACAGTACTATATATTACCCAGAATACACTAGCATATCCTCCTAACTGAAACAGTATTATATATTACCCAGAATACACTAGTATATCCTCCTAACTGAACCAGTATTATATATTACCCAGAATACACTAGTATATCCTCCTAACTGAAACACTATTATATATTACCCATAATACACTAGTATATCCTCCTAACTGAAACAGTATTATATATTACCCAGAATACACTAGTATATCCTCCTAACTGAAACAGTATTATATATTACCCAGAATACACTAGTATATCCTCCTAGCTGAAACAGTATTATATATTACCCAGAATGCAACTCACCATGTATATGGCGGAGCCTATCATTGGACCAGAAGCATAAGATGCTCCAATTATCATTTCAGCTAAGCCCTGGAAACAGTATTGAATACTCATAGTAACAGTACTATATATACATAGTAACAGTACTATATACTCATAGTAACAGTACTATATACTCATAGTAACAGTACTATATACTCACAATAATAGTACTATATACTCATAGTAATAGTACTATATACTCATAGTAATAGTACTACATACTCATAGTGACAGTACTATATACACATAGTAACAGTACTATATACTCACAGTAACAGTACTATATACTCATAGTAACAGTACTATATACTCATAGTAACAGTACTATATACTCATAGTAATAGTACTATATACTCATAGTAACAGTACTATATACTCATAGTAATAGTACTATATACTCATAGTAATAGTACTATATACACATGGTAACAGTACTATATACTCATAGTAACGGTACTATATACTCACAGTAACAGTACTATATACTCATAGTAACAGTACTATATACTCACAGTAACAGTACTATATATATACTCATAGTAATGGTACTATATACTCACAGTAACAGTGCCAACTTTGAATGATGACACTTTCAACAACATGGTAGTACCTGCCACAGTGAGTGCAGAAGAACCTGCGCCAGCTGTCATTCTTAGTGTCATACACATTGGTAGGAACATGGCATTAGGACCGTATGAAGCTAAACTGAAGAAATATAACAGATGGATAACTTGATGAATTAAAGTATGTATCAAATGTTGATGGATTTTATAAACAGATAACACTTGATATGTATCTAGCAGCGTTACTTAATGTGACAAACTGTAAGTTCTATGCCGAGCTGCTTTTAACAATTAAGTTAAATGATGTAACATTACAGGGAGCACAACTTCTAATACCAACTGGGCATCAGAAATGTTTGCTGTAGACAGGTTGCTATGGAGTATTGTTTACAGGTTGCTATGGAGTCATGCAGACATAAGATTTGTGTATTACTACTAAATAACCTTTGAGAAAAGTACATTGGCCTATCAGAACTGCTAAGATGGCTACGGACGGTAAATATCCAGATTTATTAAGTGCATTTCTTTTCATAAGCACACAGTCAAATTACTAATTATATGCTATTGTTTATTATTAAAAAAAACTTGATTAGGATTGCTTGGAAGATGTTAACTGTAACTGTTGAATACAACAAATATAATATGATGTACACCTACCCAAATGACCTTCACCTACCCAAATGACCTTCACCTACCCAAGTGACCTTTACCTACCCAAATGACCTTTACTTACCCAAATGACCTTCACTTACCCAAATGACCTTCACCTACCCAAATGGCCTTCACCTACCCAAATGACCTTCACCTACCCAAATGATACACAGGATATGGCAGTCACTGCTGAACCTATGAGGCACCAGATTCTTAAGGGAAGTGCTGCAATCTAGAGTGAATAGTGTAGTATATATATAGTATAGTATAGTAGTATGGTGTATATACAGTGTAGTATAATAGTATAGTATATATACAGTATAGTATAGTAGTATGGTGTATATACAGTGTAGTATAATAGTATATAGTATATATACAGTATAGTATAGTATAGGATATATACAGTGTAGTATAATAGTATAGTATATATACAGTATAGTATAGTAGTATAGTATATATACAGTGTAGTATAGTAGTATAGTAGTATAGTATATATACAGTATAGTATATAGTATATATACAGTATAGTATAATAGTATAGTATATATATAGTATAGTATAGTAGTATAGTATAGTAGTATAGTATATATACTATATACTACTATACTATACTATATATATATACTATACTATTATACTACTATACTAGTATAGTAGTATGGTGTATATAGTGTATACAGTATAGTACTATAGTATATAAATACAGTGTACTATAATATTGTTTACAGACCATCTATAATTATAGACTAATTATAGACTGTTTATAGTCTATCTATAGACTGTTTATAGATTCTTTATGAACTGTCCTTAAACCACTCACCAACTTTCCAACCAACAAAGAACACAGAAATCTGGAAACTTCAAAAGATGAAAACACGAGACCAACTTCTGACTGATTCAGCCCCTTTCTCGTCGCTTCTTTGGAGAAAAAGGGAAATAAGAAGGTGTCAATAGTAGAGGACATAAACTGAGATCCTAAGATGACTGTAAAGAGAAACACCTCTTTTCTTTTAGATAGAGACTCTGTGGGTTCATTGGACTGTCCTTCTACAGCTTCTTGTGACTGGAGTAGGGGGGTGTTAGAGTCTGCCCCGTATTCTTGTGACTGTAGTAGGGGGGTGTTAGAATCTGTCCCGTATTCTTGTGACTGCAATAAGGGGGTGTTAGAGTCTGTCCCGTATTCTTGTGACTGCAATAAGGGGGTGTTAGAGTCTGTCCCGTATTCTTGTGACTGTAGTAGGGGGGTGTTAGAGTCTGTCCCGTATTCTTGTGACTGTAGTAGGGGGGTGTTAGAGTCTGTCCCGTATTCTTGTGACTGCAGTAAGGGGGTTTTAGACTCCATTATTCTAACCTCTGAGCTCTAAGAAGCAGATGCTTGGCTGCGAGAGCTGAAGCTGAAGGTTTGACTTTCACCGAGTCTACACACACACTATTAGTTATTTAGAAGCAAGGACCTGCCTTACCATCAACATAAACCATAGTTCCAAACTCAGTATCTTAGCCTTGTGTTGGGTGTCTTGGCCGGCCCTGCCTTACTAATTTGTGTCATAATTAGACACAGATTAACTACGCATGACTAAACTATCTCACGCATGGGTAGAGTACAACAATGTAAACCCATGACTCAGTTTAACCTCCGTTCCTTCACTGAATCCTTCATGGCCTTCAAACTAAACTCATTTACTTCTAGAGAAATCTGGCTATAACATTATGTAATAATTGGTTTGCTAGCCTCCAGCAGTCATCAACCAATCAGAGTTGTATGAACTGAGGTCATAGTTCAAGTCATTTACAGCTGTTAGTTACTTATTCTCTTCTATTTGCAAATGAAATTGTAGCACTTTCAGTTGTACTTCCACCTAGAAGTGACTCATATACCAACACTGAACTGTGTGAAGTAGTGTAGTGCAATGTAGTGTAGTGCAATGTAGTGTAGTGCAGTGCAGTGCAGTGCAGTGCAGTGCAGTGCAGTGCAGTGCAGTGCAGTGCAGTGCAGTGCAGTGCAGTGCAGTGCAGTGCAGTGCAGTGCAGTGCAGTGCAGTGCAGTGCAGTGCAGTGCAGTGCAGTGCAGTGCAGTGCAGTGCAGTGCAGTGCAGTGCAGTGCAGTGCAGTGCAGTGCAGTGCAGTGCAGTGCAGTATAGTATAGTGTAGTGCAGTATAGTATAGTGTAGTGTAGTATAGTATAGTATATAATATTGTATAGTATAGTTATAGTATAGTGTAGTATAGTATAGTATAATATAGTATAATATAGTATAGTGTAGTGTATAGTGTAGTGTAGTTTAGTATATAGTATAGTATAGTATAATATAGTATAGTATAGTATATAGTATAGTATATATTACAGTATATAGTATAGTATATGATGTAGTATAGTATATAATGTAGTATAGTATATAGTATAGTATAGTATATAATATAGTATAGTATAGTGTAGTGTATAGTATAGTATATATTACAGTATATAGTATAGTATAGTATAGTGTAGTGTATAGTATAGTATAGTATATAGTGTATAGTATAGTATAGTATATAGTATAGTGTAGTATATAATGTAGTATAGTATATAGTATAGTATAGTATAGTGTAGTGTATAGTGTAGTATAGTATAGTATATAGTATAGTATAGTATATAATGTAGTATAGTATATAATGTAGTGTAGTATTACAGTATAATATATTATGTCTGTATGTACATATCTGATATCATTCAATTAGTGATACTAGGCAGAGCTATCTTGCAAACATCAGCATATAAATTCATGTGCAGACAACTTCATATATTTCAACTAGGAATAAAATTAATTGTAAGAAAGAGTAAAAAAATAATTGAGTACATTTTGATAAAAACCAGACATATGCTGCATTGTTATTACTATATACGATATATCAAATTGTGTACTAAACTATATAATATATACGATATATAAAATTGTGTACTAAACTATATAATATATACGATATTTCAAATTGTGTACTAAACTATATAATATATACGATATATCAAATTGTGTACTAAACTATATAATATATACGATATATCAAATTGTGTACTAAACTATATAATATATACGATATATCAAATTGTGTACTAAACTATATAATATATACGATATATCAAATTGTGTACTAAACTATATATACTATATACTATGCTACATACTACATCATACTGTACTCTATATTATATACTAAACATACTATGTTATGTACTATATAATATACTATACTATATAATTTAATATATTAAATACTCTAGTTAACAAGCGATTGGCTGGGTTGAACAGGAGCGACTTTGAAATAACCTTTAGTTGACTTTCTAAAGTATAGACTGAGTCTATTTATGAAAGAAGTTGAGGTCGTAGATGGTGGGCCTCCCACGCTCTCATCTACTAAACTAAGAGGTGTGTTTGTAGTTTTTGTGATCACAAGGAAACTTGATAGAACCAGAACCTAAAATCAAACAGAACAACAATTAGCACTACAGAGTACTATAGGTGCAGTGTGAACAAACCATTAGCTGTAGTGTGAACAGACCACTAGCTGTAGTGTGGACAGACTGCACTAGCTGTAGTGTGGACAGACCATTAGCTGTAGTGTGGACAGACCACTAGGTAGTAGAATATAGTTAAAATACTTGCCATAGCCAGTGAAAGAGCTGAGCATATAGTTGTAGTCCACGGGAAGCCAAATAAGTCAATAAGTGTACCGGATACAGTGGGCCCTATCATACCCCCCAAACTCAAGGAACTGTTTATTAGAGCTGCAGTCAAGCCATATGTGCTAGCGCTACCATGGGAATAGCCATTTACTCTGGAATAGGAGAGAGAATAGTTTATACAGAATGTACTGTGGGCTGAATAATATACAGATATACTAGATATAGTGAGAGCTGTATATACAGATATACTAGATATAGTGAGAGTTGTATATACAGATATACTAGATATAGTGAGAGCTGTATATACAGATATACTAGGTATAGTGAGAGCTGTATATATAGATATACTAGATATAGTGAGAGTTGTATATACAGATATACTAGATATAGTGAGAGCTGTATATACAGATATACTAGATATAGTGAGGGCTGTATATACAGATATACTAGATATAGTGAGAGCTGTATATACAGATATACTAGATAGAGTGAGAGCTGTATATACAGATATACTAGGTATAGTGAGAGCTGTATATACAGATATACTAGATATAGTGAGAGTTGTATATACAGATATACTAGGTAGAGTGAGGGCTGTATATACAGATATACTAGATAGAGTGAGAGCTGTATATACAGATATACTAGATATAGTGAGAGCTGTATATACAGATATACTAGATATAGTGAGAGCTGTATATACATATATACTAGGTAGAGTGAGAGCTGTATATACAGATATACTATAGATAGAGTGAGAGCTGTATATACAGATATACTATAGATATAGAGATAGCTGTATATACAGATATACTAGATATAGTGAGAGCTGTATATACAGATATACTAGATAGAGTGAGAGCTGTATATACAGATATACTAGGTAGAGTGAGAGCTGTATATACAGATATACTAGGTAGAGTGAGAGTTGTATATATAGTAATATATCTTCTTTCTATAATATAGTAATATATCTTCTTTCTATATAGTAATATATCTTCTTTCTATATAGTAATATATCTTCTTTCTATATAGTAATATATCTTCTTTATATATAGTAATATATCTTCTTTCTATATAGTAATATATCTTCTTTATATAATATAGTAATATATCTTCTTTCTATATAGTAATATATCTTCTTTCTATATAGTAATATATCTTCTTTCTATATAGTAATATATCTTCTTTCTATATAGTAATATATCTTCTTTCTATATAGTAATATATCTTCTTTCTATATAGTAATATATCTTCTATTATATATAACATCATATCTGTACTGTATATAGTAGTGTTATATTATATAATAGTATTATACTACATATAGTAATATTCATCTATATCTATGTGGTAATATAGTAGTATACATATTCTATTTAAAACATTTATAATAGTGCTATACTATATATATAGTATTGCTAGGTTTGAGCTCCAGCAGAGCAATTGGGGGTTCTCACAGGGGTGGAGGCTGGGGTTCTCACAAAGAGGGGGGAATATTAAACAACAATGAGTCTAGTATTTCTCAGACATAACAAAAGAAGACTTGTCACTTGAGACAGTAAATTTGGTATAAGTTTTTAATAACTATATTAATATATGATATTATATAACCATTGTAACAATTATAATATAATATGATATTATATAACAATTGTAACAATTATAATATATGATATTATATAACAATTGTAACAATTGCAATATATGATGTTGAAAACTTGAAGAGCAAAGAAATGGCACAGGGGTACCAAATGATGGATCAGCTGCAGCCATATTTGAGAAAGAAGAGATTCGTACGGGAGAGTACAGAAGGAGTGGCTGTGCTAGTAATGAATGGGGGAGTAATGGCTTTGTGTTGGAAGAGTATGCTAAGAGATTGTGAGTTTACAATATAACGTACTAACATAGTAATATAGTAATATGGTAATATAGTAATATAGTAATATAGTAACATAGTAACAAAGTAACACTATTAGTGTGCTGAATAAGTAGGTATAGTTTAAAACTTCAAGTACTTTTCAAGTTGGATAATAATTCATGATAATGTGTTAAAAGCTGTTCCGCCATTCACACAATGTATAACCACAAGCTTGTATAACTACAAGCTACATATGACAAGGAAATACCATATAGTGAATATATGAACCTGTACCACGTATCAGCTTGTCATAATGAAACTGAGCACTCGCCTACTGTACCGCCAGGTCTAAGTACAAAAGTGGTGGTGTCTTTCATCACTATCTTATTATGTGGTAATAAACGCTGACGTAGGAGGGCCTGTATACTTCAACCTATTGTGTGAAATATAATATTCTATTTGGCTGACAGAATAACTGTGTTACTAGCCCAGTGTATACTAAGTGCTATGTATTATTTATTCACATTAACTTATTGTTTGTGGCAGTCGGAGTGCAGAGGAAGTCTCTCCACAAAGAAGATTCATGAGCAGCTGGACTCACCCAGGGAGGTAAAGGAAGGTGTTTACCATCTTATACATTATAGCAAACTAGAACACACGGCGCTAACCAAATTAAAGTAAAATGTAGCAGAGATGTAACGTTGCTTTAATTGGCTCATTACTACAATAACTGATAGCTAGCTTTTATGTAATATTCCTGTAATAATAATGGTCCTTCACTTTCACACTAGCTAACCATATTCTATTCTAATTAGATTGCAATCAATAAAATACAATACTAAGAATGTTATTGAAACAACTGTCATCTCCAAAAATGAAGATTTACATTTTAACAAAACATAATATTATTTTGCAGGTTTAAGGAGTTATCATCTTTTATTATTATTCCTTCACAAAACTACATATCCGATGGAAGACATCTTAGAAGATACTTGCACTACCCAGACTTGAAGACTCCAGCTAATCAGCAAATCATGTACAGGTGTGGTTGCTATGCGGTTGCTATGTAGTTGTTTCGTGGTTGCTATGTAGTTGCTATGTAATTGCTATGCAGTTGCTATGTAATTGCTATGCAGTTGCTATGTAGTTGCTATGCAGTTGCTATGTAGTTGCCGTGCAGTTGCTATGCAGTTGCTATGTAGTTGCTATGCAGTTGCTATGTAGTTGCCGTGCAGTTGCTATGTAGTTGTTATGCAGTTGCTATGTAGTTGCTATGACTTCATTATAAACTTTTGCATATTAATATGATTCAGAAAGTATAGGGGCTGCCTTGCAAACAACAGTTTAACAGGAAATTAAACTGCAGTTATTATTTAACAGAAACTCTCTGTTGACAATTTTCTCTCTATTTAGAATTCTTCCAGTTCCGTGGCTCAATATGAATGTAATTCATGTCAAAGAAGGCCAACTTGCTTTTAGTACTCGTGTTAGATTATGCAGACTATGCAGTTAAATAGAAATATCATTTGCAACATGACTCTGTACTGTAAGAGGAGATGATTCTACACTTCCTGTAACTAAGCAAACAGTGCAATAAGTCTCTAATCACATATTTCTAACTTTTGAGATATTCTGCATTTGAAAGCTTTAGTTCTAAATTAACAGACTTGTATGTAGACAGGAAGTAGGTTCTCTGGCACTTCCTGTTTGTAGTGAATGTATAAAAAACATAATATTATATACATATACATAATATTATATAAATATATACATAATATTATATATATATATATACATAATATTATATACATATTATACATATTATTATATACATATACATAATATTAGATACATATACATAATATATGCATTATGCATATATTATGTATATGTATATGCATTATGCATATACATATATAGTTATATCCCAGCATACAATAATATCTCAGCATACAATAATATCTCAGCATATAATAATATCCCAGCATATAATAATATCCCAGCATATAATAATATCCCAACATATAATAATATCCCAGCATATAATAATATCCCAGCATACAATAATATCTCAGCATATAATAATATCCCAGCATATAATAATATCCCAGCATATAATAATATCCCAGCATATAATAATATCCCAGCATACAATAATATCCCAGCATATAATAATATCCCAGCATATAATAATATCCCAGCATATAATAATATCCCAGCATATAATAATATCCCAGCATATAATAATATCCCAGCATATAATAATATCCCAGCATACAATAATATCCCAACATATAATAATATCCCAGCATATAATTATATCCCAGCATATAATAATATCCCAGCATACAATAATATCCCAGCATACAATAATATCCCAGCATATAATAATATCCCAGCATACAATAATATCCCAGCATATAATAATATCCCAGCATATAATAATATCCCAGCATATAATAATATCCCAGCATATAATAATATCCCAGCATATAATAATATCCCAGCATATAGTTACCACACAGAGCTCACCTAAAACTACACACAAGTAGTTCTGTTCAATTTTAGACCCAACTTAAGACTTGAATTCAAACACCAACCTGTGGAAGGTAAGTATGAGTGACAATTAGTCATGGCATCTCTTATGCTCTGTTATGATGATTGAGAGTTATTCAGTTGTAAAATTGTTGCATATGATACACTTCTGCATCATTTCTCCTTCTCATAGACCCCCCCTCTCTTTGATTAAGATTTTGGTTTTCTCAATTTAAAGATCGTACATGCATGAGCAGATTGAAAATCTTTCATTATTCTCTGTTATACTCTGACTTATTCCTATTTTTCAAAAATTAATCCAAAGGTTTGCTAAGCTTATTTCAAGATTTCCAATTTGATTTGCCCGAATTATATTTGCCACAAAATGAAAAGAGACCTTGGCGAAACTTTGCTCTGGTACTAGGAAACTCTTCAAAGTAAACAAAGGGGAGTATATCCAGTATTGTGTATAATAATATATATTCCCTTACACAGATAAGCAATATTGATAGACTTTATCATTACACCTGTAGCGTTTTGATCATTTTTTATTATATTACGCACTACTACATACAGTGGCACAGGACAATTCATCACCATTCACCCTTATACTCACTTAGCTACTCACTTAGCTACTCACTTAGCTACTCACTTAGCTACTCACTTAGCTACTCACTTAGCTACTCACTTAGCTACTCACTTAGCTACTCACTTAGCTACTCACTTAGCTACTCACTTAGCTACTCACTTAGCTTCTCACTTAGCCACAGCTTTTTTTAAACCACGAATAGCTTTGTTTTCACTATTACAATGCAATGATTTTTGCTACCAGAATAGCTGTCAGCTTTTTATAGCTTGTAGCCAGAAATTATAATAGCTGAGGTGTTTTATGCCTTCATTCCAGAGTCTGATGCTTTTCTCCACTGACTGTTGTAGTTCTAACTAGTCATTCTTGATTTTTGATTAAACTTTCACTACCACAATTTTATATATTTAATTCTAACTCTCCCCAGGAAGGGTAATAGAGGTATGTCAAACATTGTTTTGCAACAATTTTGTAATTTTTGTATGTTTCATTTTTCTTTCAATAATGTCTTTTCTTATCAAATCGTATTATTGTATTATTGTAGTTTCACGTTGGTTACCAGTTAGTTTCAATAAACATCAGCATAAATCCAGCAGTGCAACCTATTATAAATAAACTGGGGCAGACGTTACAACACCACTTAACCTTTAGACTATCCATAGAACATAAAACTAAGACATTTAGTGTTATACATTTTATTAAACATTACTGATACGACTTCATATCTCTTTGAAACCATCTAATCAACTCTCAGCAGCATAGGAAGCCATTTTGAATGCTGTCACATACGTAAACTATCTGTAGTACCTTCACAAGGTTTGGCCAAGGAATCTGCCATAAACATGAAATGTATCAAAATAACACCTTATTAGATGCAGTAGCTTAAATCCCTAGATTTTCTAAAAAAGCATGTCAGGCATTTTTGCTATTGAGCTTAAATCTTTTATCTTTGGCATCATCCTTAAAATGTTTACTTTTGTCTTTGAATAACAAAGATTATGCCCCTGACTCAACTTTCTTCACCGGCAACTCTATAGCTGCTCAGCATTTTAAACTCAACTATTTTTCACCACTGGACTAATTAAAATTTCCTACTTCAAGTCATCTAAAACAAAATTTGGCTCAGTTGAAAACTCTTTTCATAGCCTACCTATTTAGTCAGCTAGTTAAAAACCTCATTATAACAGTATTGTTGCTATATGCTTAAATCTACTATTGTCTTCATGGGACTATATCGTTTACTCATTTACTGTGATAAATTTTAGAGTAGTATTAGTTATAATATACAAAGTGCTGAGTGGAAGAAAACTGCTAGAATAATAACTAGTATACAATTGTTTGGGTAATTTATAGAACTGAAACTGAACTGAACCGAAAATGCATTAAGTGATGCCTTAATAATGAGTATTATATTGTCATAGACTGAAAATATTTTTGCTTGAGCCAAGATTATGATAAAAAAAGGATTTCTTGTGAAAAAACTATTCAGTATATTTTTTAAGTATGCAGAATTACAAATAGATTCAAGCCAATTATAATATTTTAGTGAATAAGATTCATGATGAGTTACACGATGGACTCTCTAGCAGTGAATTACCTGGTGAACCTCTCAGAGAATGGGATAAAGTTTACAGAAAAATGCATGAGTTAAACGGAAAAATAAATGGTATGAATTAGCAACAAGCAATTTAATAGCTACCAGAACTTCAATGTCTCTAGAATTTAAGACAATTGCATTTTTAAGTTGCGTAACAAAGTTATTGTTTAATGTTGTGTAAAAAACAACATTTCTCCAAAAAACCTCCATACCATAAAAGCCTTGGTATCTTAAGACTCAAATCTGTAGAGGCCAGTTGTAAACAATTATGTTGGAATATTTTGGCTAATTTTATAATTTCTAATCTATGCAGTGCATGTTGAGATAACAATTAGATATTTTACTTACAACTTTGCGTATAAGATTTTTACAGGCTTTTAATATATGAGGATGTCTGTTTCTCTTATAGAGTTGGAGCGCCGAGTAACCAGACTATCATCTGCTCTGAGTAAGTATACAGGAGCACATAACTCCAGATTATGTCATCTAGCTAGCTCAACAATGTGAACATGTAAATACAGGGGCACATTACTCCAGATTATGTCATCTAGCTAGCTCAACAATGTGAACATGTAAATACAGGGGCACATTACTCCAGATTATGTCATCTAGCTAGCTACATTAGCTCAACAATGTGAACATGTAAATACAATTGATAAGAATTTCTTTGACGCTAAAAGAAACTTTGGCTTTTAGTTGCTCAGCCGGTTGACGGCGAAGCAGAGCAACCTTGACTTAGAAGTTTACGAGAGTAGCAGCAGCTAGTACCATCTGACCTTTGAGGTCACAGCAGCTAGTACCATCTGACCTTTGAGGTCACAGCAGCTAGTACCATCTGACCTTTGAGGTCACAGCAGCTAGTACCATCTGACCTTTGAGGTCACAGCAGCTAGTACCATCTGACCTTTGAGGTCACAGCAGCTAGTACCATCTGACCTTTGAGGTCACAGCAGCTAGTACCATCTGGAGTCAGTCAGAAATGGCTTCCACACCCCAATTCCAGGAAGACAATTGTGTACCAAACTGTGAGCTAGTCACCACTCACACTTACAGTGAGTAGGTAGAACTAGAGTCACCACTCACACAGTATATACTACAGTATATACTACAGTATACTACAGTATACTACAGTACATACTACAGTACATACTACAGTATATACTACAGTATATACTACAGTATACTACAGTACATACTACAGTACATATTACAGTACACACAGAATATGTTACATTACATTAGTGAGTTTACACATTATATTTATATGCTGTAATACAATATTCATGGAGCATAATAATTGCTTTTAGTCACATACCATATATGTGTTTTATACAATTTTGTCCTATAATAACTATACCTGTAATAATAATTAATACTTTTAGAATAAAGGAACCAATGGTGCTCACTGCTTTTCTATATGTAGGAGTACTCAGTTATATAGTCAATGTAGTACACAGTTATATAGTCAATGTAGTACTCAGTTATATAGTCAATATAGTACTCAGTTATATAGTCAATGTAATACTCAGTTATATAGTCAATGTAGTACACAGTTATATAATCAATGTAGTACACAGTTATATAGTCAATGTAGTACTCAGTCATATAGTCAATGTAGTACTCAGTTATATAGTCAATGTAGTACTAGGTTATATAGTCAATGTAGTACACAGTAGCATTCTATTTTGATTTATTTAATAAATAACCACCACCTATACCATAGCGTAGTTCAACAAAAAGACATATAATTTGAAGCATATATACTATCAGTATATCATATCATATGTATATAATATACTGTCATATCATATGTATATAATATACTGTCATATCATATAATATTACACTCTATGTTGATATGGTGCTAAGACAGACACTAATATATGCATATGAAAGTGATATCAACCCCAAACACAACACTCTTCACACTCAATACTCTTAACTTCACCGTCAAACATATTAGGGTGAGTATAAGTTGTTATCCGACTCTAGCCTTGGTAGGTTCCACCTGTACGTGTATTACATTCTTTCTACTCTCCTGTTCTCTCTTCCTGTTGATACATCTGATGAGACTGAATACTCCAAACTGTATAAACTCACAGATTGTCAGTAGACTGGCTCCAATACACAGACCCAGAGTTCCTCCAAAATTAGCTGCCAATATATATAATACCACAGGCAATATATATAATACCATAGGCAATATATATAATACCACAGGCAATATATATAATACCACAGGCAATATATATAATACCACAGGCAATATAGATAATACCACAGACAATATACATAATACCACAGGCAATGATTCGCAAACAGCTGTACCTTCATTATATAATGCCTTTAAGATTCTATTATATATATATAGACTTACCCAACACGTCAATCGCCGTGTATGAAAGATACTCCTCCAGGAAGTTGTAGGTTATGGAATTGAAAGATATGTAAACCAGCATCGTATTCTTTTTCATGGATTCTATAATTTCATTCGTTACTAAAACATGTAAACAAATGTGTGTGTGTGTGTGTGAGCGTGAGCGTGTGCGTGTGCGTGTGTGTGTGAGTGTGTATATTTGTGTGTGAGTGTGTGAGTTTGAGAAAGAGAGAGAGAACACTCACAGACATCCTGGTAAAGTTCTGCAAGGAAGTTTATATTTGGATACTGATGCACCATCAAGTGGGCAGAGTACTTCTCCTCTTCACATGCACTCCGACATCCACACTTCTTCTCCAGTGCTTCACGTAGAGTTGAAAATCCTGTAGAATACTAACTAGCATGTGTATATTATATACTAGCATGTGTATATTATATACTAACATGTGTATATTATATACTAGCATGTGCGTATTATATACTAGCATGTGTATATTATATACTAGCACGTGTATATTATATACTAGCATGTGTATATTATATACTAACATGTGTATATTATATACTAGCACGTGTATATTATATACTAGCATGTGCGTATTATATACTAGCATGTGTGTATTATACACTAGCATGTGTGCATTATATACTAGCGTGTGTATATTATATACTAAGGCGTATATATTATAATATACTAACATGTGTATATTATATACTAGCATGTGTATATTATATACTAGCATGTGTATATTATATACTAGCACGTGTATATTATATACTAGCACGTGTATATTATGTACTAGCATGTGTATATTATATACTAGCATGTGTATATTATATACTAGCATGTGTATATTATATACTAACATGTGTATATTATATATTAACATGTGTATATTATATACTAGCACATGTGTATATTATATACTAGCATGTGTATATTATATACTAACATGTGTATATTATATACTAACATGTGTATATTATATACTAGCACATGTGTAGATAGACTTACCAACATTCAGGATGCAAGTGGAAAAAGTTTCTGGGTCACAGATCTTGGCTCCATTCACAGCTTTTAATAAAATTTTACAGTATATTATCATAATATATACAGTATAAGAGTATAATATATACAGTATAAGATTATAATATATACAGTGTAAGAGTATGATAAATACAGTGTAGGAGTATATTTTAATATATACAGTATAAGGATATAGTATATACAGTATAGGGGTATAGTATACACAGTATAGGGTATAGTATATACTGTATAGGGGGTATAGTATATACAGTGTAGGGTATAGTATATACTGTATAGGGGTATAGTATATACTGTATAGGGGTATAGTATATACTGTATAGAGGTATAGTATACACTGTATAGGGGTATAGTATATACTGTATAGGGGTATAGTATACACAGTATATACTGTATAGGGGTATAGTATATACAGTGTAGGGTATAGTATATACTGTATAGGGGTATAGTATATACTGTATAGGGGTATAGTATATACTGTATAGGGGTATAATATATACAGTATAGAGGTATAGTATATACAGTATTACCAGGCTCAAAGAAATGGCGACACCCGCATCTCTCCACAGAGATATTTGAAGCACACTCCATGTAACAAGCGTTGTAAGAGTACTCTGGGTAGAAGCTGAGGGGGTTGGGTTTAGTCTCAGTATCAAAACAGTCAGCAGTATTGTTGTCAGCAGGAGGCGGCTGCCTCTTTATCTGTTAGCAATTAATAAGTCTATTAGTTGCAACTTGTGCATGTAGCATATAAACACGTAATATTATATAGAAGCTTGTGTCAATTCGA
Organism: Bugula neritina; assembly: GCA_964035545.1. Classification (NCBI taxonomy): domain Eukaryota; kingdom Metazoa; phylum Bryozoa; class Gymnolaemata; order Cheilostomatida; family Bugulidae; genus Bugula; species Bugula neritina. Next base: position 120,623 of record OZ037767.1, on the reverse strand, counting down.
TTCTTAAAAGTAATAAAATTTGTATGAATTAATGCAACTGCTGCTAGCTAATAGCTTGAGATCATAATTGGTATTTTATGGGGAGGGGAGGTTACCTTGGTGAGTTCTAGAGAGACTTTAGTGTTAGTTCCTGGGTAAACCCCTATAATAGCATCGTTATTCATCACTGGTACTTCTCCAGGTTTGTAAACAGCAATCTGATAATAAAGTATAAGAAACACAAGCGACAATATAATATGCATGCTGACTAGTAATATATGCATACTGACTAGTAATATATGAATACTGACTAGTAATATATGCATACTGACTAGTAATATATGCATACTGACTAGTAATATATGCATACTGACTAGTAATATATGCATACTGACTAGCAATATATGCATACGGACTAGTAATATATGCATACTGACTAGTAATATATGCACACTGACTAGTAATATATGCATACTGACTAGTAATATATGCATACTGACTAGCAATATATGCATACGGACTAGTAATATATGCATACTGACTAGTAATATATGCACACTGACTAGTAATATATGCATACTGACTAGCAATATATGCATACTGACTAGTAATATATGCATACTGACTAGTAATATAAGCACACTGACATATAACTCACTGAGAAGCCATTAGAATCAGATGCCGGCCCCACAAAGTAAGAGTCTACGTCTGCATTGAGATAGACCAAGAGTCCACTGTAGAGACCAGCAGTCTTGACTTTGTATTTACCATCTGCATTGAAACTGTAGCAGACCCCTTAAACCACAGCATATAGTGATGATGTCATACTAATAGTAACTGTTGACTGAATAACATAGCACAGCAAATAGTGATGATGTCATACCAATAGCAACTGTAGACTGCATACAATAACATAGCAAATAGTGATGATGTCATACCAATAGTGATGATGTCATACCAATAATAACTGTTGACTGAATAACATAGCACAGCATATAGTGATGATGTCATACCAATAGTAACTGTTGACTGAATAACATAGCACAGCAAATAGTGATGATGTCATACCAATAGTAACTTTTGACTGAATCACATAGCACAGCAAATAGTGATGATGTCGTACCAATGGTACCTGTTGACTGAACAACATAGCACAGCAAATAGTGATGATGTCATACCAATAGTAACTTTTGACTGAATCACATAGCACAGCAAATAGTGATGATGTCATACCAATATCCGTGATGATTGGCAGGAAGTTCTCTCTGACATCAAGAGGTTCATTCTGAAAGTGCGGGAAGAGTATGGAAGCCGTCACTTCAGACGACAAGTCAAACAGGGAACTCAGAAAATCCTCCTCAATTATCCGACCTAGATTCTTGTACTCGGGGGAGCTCCAGTTGCTAGAGTAGATCACAATATAACTTACACTTACAGTGTAGATACTTACAGTGTATATACCTACAGTGTATATACTTACAGTGTATATACTTACAGTGTATATACTTACAATGTAGATACTTACAGTGTATATACTTACAGTGTAGATACTTACAATGTAGATACTTACAGTGTATATACTTACAGTGCAGATACTTACAGTGTATATACTTACAGTGTATATACTTACAGTGCAGATACTTACAGTGTATATACTACTGTGGAATCAGCTTAGTGTATATACTGTATATAATAACTTACAGGTGAGTGACAGAAATACCGCGACTGAAGAGATTTTTCAGAAGGACATCCAGTCCAGTGACGTTGTAGGTGTTTATGGCTGTCTGAATTTGGCTTTTGGGAAAGGCATTGTTGTTGCATATTATTACATGGGGGAACTGTAAGAGTGTATGTGAGAATATCATATTATGATAATTATATATATATATATATATATATATATATATATATATATATATATATATATATATATATATATATATATATATATATATATGTAGTAAAACTGACCTGCAACTCAGTGGTTCTGACATTTCTATACTTAGTCGAGGTTTCTTTCAACAAGTAACTTTCAAAAAGTTCCCATGAGCCGTATACTCCGATAGTGAGCATTGCCAGAATGGCTAGCAGCCACACCACCCTGAAAACATACGTACTGACACAATTTGTGGTTCCAAAGCTAGAAATACTCACTTCATATCAGGGCTCTAAGCTAAAACAGTGTCTATATCATATCATCATACTAATAGTATAACTTACGTACCTCATCACAGGGTGTAAGTGACTTACCTCATCACAGAGTGTAAGTGACTTACCTCATCACAGAGTGTAAGTGACTTACCTTATCACAGGGTGTAAGTTACTTACCTCATCACAGGGTGTAAGTTACTTACCTCATCACAGGGTGTAAGTGACTTAGATGTACGTAACGAATACCATGCATTGTAACTTCTTGTGTAAACTCCTCCCATGTTGGCGTTTTCTTGTCAGATTTTTCATTTTCCTCTGCTGAGAAATTCATATTATTTCCCAATTTGGCTTTATTGCTGCTACCAGAGTATCACTGCTGCCAGAGTATTACTGCTACCAGAGTATCACTGCTGCCAGAGTATTACTGCTACCAGAGTATTGCTGCTACCAGAGTATCACTGCTGCCAGAATATTATGTTTTCCTCCTGATTGTTTCAAGTAAAGAGTTTTAATGGTAAACTCTTCAGATTTTCAACAAGTTTTATATGAAAACAGCCAACTTTATTTAAATAATCAATTCATAGAGTTTCCTGATCTTTCAGTTTGCACAGCATTACTAGCTCAAAGTTTACAGCTCTGCTGAAACAACAAGACCCTAGGCTATCCTAAGTAGGACCCTCGACTATTCTGAATAGGACCCTCGAGTATTCTGAATAGGACCCTCAACATGGTGGATTCATTTCATTGTATATATTCAAGAGCTCATAATGTGTATACAGTAAAGAGCTTCTATCCCTGTGGGTTGATGTGAATGTACTCAGGTCAAACACCCAACTTCCTTTACTTCTGTGTATATTACATGTAGAGAGAAGGTGTATATATTACATATAGAGAGAAGGTGTATATATTACATGTAGAGAGAAGGTGTATATATTACATGTAGAGAGAAGGTGTATATATTACATGTAGAGAGAAAGTGTATATATTACATGTAGAGAGAAGGTGTATATATTACATGTAGAGAGAAGGTGTATATATTACATGTAGAGAGAAAGTGTATATATTACATGTAGAGAGAAAGTGTATATATTACATGTAGAGAGAAGGTGTATATATTACATGTAGAGAGAAAGTGTATATATTACATTTAGAAAGAAGGTGTATATATTACATGTAGAGAGAAGGTGTATATATTACATGTAGAGAGAAGGTGTATATATTACATGTAGAGAGAAGGTATATATATTACATGTAGAGAGAAAGTGTATATATTACATGTAGAGAGAAAGTGTATATATTACATGTAGAGAGAAGGTGTATATATTACATGTAGAGAGAAAGTGTATATATTACATTTAGAAAGAAGGTGTATATATTACATGTAGAGAGAAGGTGTATATATTACATGTAGAGAGAAGGTATATATATTACATGTAGAGAGAAAGTGTATATATTACATGTAGAGAGAAGGTGTATATATTACATGTAGAGAGAAGGTGTATATATTACATGTAGAGAGAAGGTATATATATTACATGTAGAGAGAAAGTGTATATATTACATGTAGAGAGAAAGTGTATATATTACATGTAGAGAGAAGGTGTATATATTACATGTAGAGAGAAAGTGTATATATTACATTTAGAAAGAAGGTGTATATATTACATGTAGAGAGAAGGTGTATATATTACATGTAGAGAGAAGGTGCATATATTACATGTAGAGAGAAAGTGTATATATTACATGTAGAGAGAAAGTGCATATATTACATGTAGAGAGAAAGTGTATATATTACATGTAGAGAGAAGGTGTATATATTACATGTAGAGAGAAGGTGTGTATATTACATGTAGAGAGAAGGTGTATATATTACATGTAGAGAGAAGGTGTATGTATTACATGTAGAGAGAAAGTGTATATATTACATGTAGAGAGAAAGTGTATGTATTACATGTAGAGAGAAGGTGTATATATTACATGTAGAGAGAAGGTATATATATTACATGTAGAGAGAAGGTGTATATATTACATGTAGAGAGAAAGTGTATATATTACATGTAGAGAGAAGATGTATATATTACATGTAGAGAGAAAGTGTATATATTACATGTAGAGAGAAGGTGTATATATTACATGTAGAGAGAAGGTGTGTATATTACATGTAGAGAGAAGGTGTATATATTACATGTAGAGAGAAGGTGTGTATATTACATGTAGAGAGTAGGTGTATATATTACATGTAGAGAGAAAGTGTATATATTACATGTAGAGAGAAGGTGTATATATTACATGTAGAGAGAAGGTGTATATATTACATGTAGAGAGAAAGTGTATATATTACATGTAGAGAGAAGATGTATATATTACATGTAGAGAGAAAGTGTATATATTACATGTAGAGAGAAGGTGTATATATTACATGTAGAGAAAAGGTGTATATATTACATGTAGAGAGAAGGTGTATATATTACATGTAGAGAGAAGGTGTATATATTACATGTAGAGAGAAAGTGTATATATTACATGTAGAGAGAAGGTGTATATATTACATGTAGAGAGAAGGTGTATATATTACATGTAGAGAGAAAGTGTATATATTACATGTAGAGAGAAGATGTATATATTACATGTAGAGAGAAAGTGTATATATTACATGTAGAGAGAAGGTGTATATATTACATGTAGAGAGAAGGTGTGTATATTACATGTAGAGAGAAGGTGTATATATTACATGTAGAGAGAAAGTGTATATATTACATGTAGAGAGAAGGTGTATATATTACATGTAGAGAGAAGGTGTATATATTACATGTAGAGAGAAGGTGTATATATTACATGTAGAGAGAAGGTGTATATATTACATGTAGAGAGAAGGTGTATATATTACATGTAGAGAGAAAGTGTATATATTACATGTAGAGAGAAGATGTATATATTACATGTAGAGAGAAAGTGTATATATTACATGTAGAGAGAAGGTGTGTATATTACATGTAGAGAGAAGGTGTGTATATTACATGTAGAGAGTAGGTGTATATATTACATGTAGAGAGAAGGTGTATGTATTACATGTAGAGAGAAAGTGTATATATTACATGTAGAGAGAAAGTGTATATATTACATGTAGAGAGAAGGTGTATATATTACATGTAGAGAGAAGGTGTATATATTACATGTAGAGAGAAAGTGTATATATTACATGTAGAGAGAAAGTGTATATATTACATGTAGAGAGAAGGTGTATATATTACATGTAGAGAGAAGGTGTATATATTACATGTAGAGAGAAGGTGTATATATTACATGTAGAGAGAAGGTGTGTATATTACATGTAGAGAGTAGGTGTATATATTACATGTAGAGAGAAGGTGTATGTATTACATGTAGAGAGAAGGTGTATATATTACATGTAGAGAGAAGGTGTATGTTATGTCAAGTGCTGTAGGAAACTGATACTTGAGACTGCAGAGTGGCTGACTGCAATTATATTGATTATTACTCTCCTGGTCTGTTATGCTGTATGCTTACAGTTACAGTGTGTATCACATCTACATGTTAACCTACAGCTACAGTGTGTATCACATCTACATGTTGACCTACAGCTACAGTGTGTATCACATCTACATGTTAACCTACAGCTACAGTGTGTGTCACATCTACATGTTAACCTACAGCTACAGAGTGTGTCATATCTACATGTTAACCTACAGCTACAGTGTGTATCACATCTACATGTTAACCTACAGCTACAGTGTGTATCACATCTACATGTTAACCTACAGCTACACTGTGTGTCACATCTACATGTTAACCTACAGCTACAGTGTGTGTCACATCTACATGTTAACCTACAGCTACAGTGTGTATCACATCTACATGTTAACCTACAGCTACAATGTGTATCACATCTACATGTTAACCTACAGCTACAATGTGTATCACATCTACATGTTAACCTACAGCTACAGTGTGTGTCACATCTACATGTTAACCTACAGCTACAATGTGTATCACATCTACATGTTAACCTACAGCTACAATGTGTATCACATCTACATGTTAACCTACAGCTACAGTGTGTATCACATCTACATGTTAACCTACAGCTACAGTGTGTATCACATCTACATGCATACAGTATATATTATACAGTATATAGTGAGTATACAGTATATAGTATACAGTATATAGTGTAGTATACAGTATATAGTATACAGTATATAGTATATAGTATACAGTATATAGTATACAGTATATAGTATACAGTGTATAGTGAGTATACAGTATATAGTATATAGTATACAGTATATAGTGAGTATACAGTATATAGTATACAGTATATAGTGAGTATATAGTATACAGTATATAGTATACAGTATATAGTGAGTATACAGTATATAGTATATAGTGTAGTATACAGTATATAGTGAGTATATAGTATATAGTATACAGTATATATAGTGAGTATATAGTATATAGTATATAGTGAGTATACAGTATATAGTGAGTATACAGTATATAGTATACAGTATATAGTGAGTATACAGTATGTACTATGTAGTATACAGTATATAGTATATAGTATATAGTGTATAGTATACAGTATATAGTATATAGTATACAGTATATAGTGAGTATACAGTATGTACTATGTAGTATACAGTATATAGTATATAGTATATAGTGTATAGTATACAGTATATAGTATATAGTATACAGTATATAGTGAGTATACAGTATGTACTATGTAGTATATAGACATTACACTCTACACTATATCATATAGCTCAACTAGTCTATTTTTGTAAGAAACTATATATTGTTGTATTAGTATCAGTAACAAGCAGAATCTGTGTGCAAACTGTGTATTAGAAATAGTTTTACCCTTATATATTTAGCTTATTATGGCTGATTTATTGTGGTAAACATTTCACACAAAAGTGTATAAATATTACTTATTTGACAATTGCCAAAATTAATATATCTTATTATTAATAAATCATGTTGACTTTTGCTGCAGTTCAACACTTATAAGATGGAAGGTTCTAGTCTCATTCTGTCTTGTCTTTCGACTAACCGACTCTACTATGTCAAGGTCAACCTGGAGATTAGCTGGGTTGTATGTGAGAGACTTTGAAATAACTGTTCGTTGACCTTCTGAAATATAGACTGAGTCTACTCAATAAAGATGGTGGGGGTGTGTAGGACACGCCCTTTACACAGTCATCGTCTGTGCTTAGTGGGGTGCTAGTACTCTTCATTATCACAAGAAAACTTGACAGCATCAGAAACTACAAAATAGAGTATAGGAGCTGAGGCTACAGATATTCCTCTAGAACTAAGACTAAGTATTCACTATCCCTCTAGAACTACGACTAAGTATTCACTATTCCTCTAGAACTAAGACTAAGTATTCACTATTCCTCTAGAACTACGACTAAGTATTCACTATCCCTCTAGAACTAAGACTAAGTATTCACTATCCCTCTAGAACTAAGACTAAGTATTTACTATTTCTCTAGAACTACGACAAAGTATTCACTATTCCTCTAGAACTAAGACTAAGTATTCACTATTCCTCTAAAACTAAGACTAAGTATTCACTATCCCTCTAGAACTAAGACTAAGTATTTACTATTCCTCTAGAACTAAGACTAAGTACTCCTATAAGACTCAACATACCCCGGCTAGAGAGAGAGCTGAAGTTATTGTTGTGGTCCAGGGAAAGCCAAAGAGATCCACCATAGCACCAGATACGGTGGGGCCTATCACACCCCCCAAACTCAGAGAGCTGCTTATTAGAGCCGTGGCTATTCCATAGGTGCTAGCATTACCACTTGGGTAGCCATTCACTCTGAAGTCAGTACAGATTAGATTGAGTATAAGTTGTAAGGAAATACTGTGTATTAGGGAAGTTGTGGTTAGTAGAAGGGGTATTGGGGAGGGTGTGGTTAGTAGAGGGGGTATTGGGGAGGGTGTATGGTTAGTAGAGGGGGTATTGGAGAGGGTGTGGTTAGTAGAGGGGGTATTGGGGAGGATGTGGTTAGTAGAGGGGGTATTGGGGAGGGTGTATGGTTAGTAGAGGGGGTATTGGAGAGGGTGTGGTTAGTAGAGGGGGTATTGGGGAGGGTGTGGTTAGTAGAGGAGGTATTGGGGAGGGTGTGGTTAGTAGAGGGGGTATTGGGGAGGGTGTGGTTAGTAGATGGGGTATTGGGGAAGGTGTGGTTAGTAGAGGGGGTATTGGGGAGGGTGTGGTTAGTAGAGGGGGTATTGGGAAGGGTGTGGTTAGTAGAGAGGGGTGGTATGGGGAGATAGTAGGGGGGATATTGGATGGGGACGGGGCAATATTCCGAAGGCCCATTGTTCCAAAGGTGCATTAGTCCGAAAATTAGTAGAATTATTATTAGAATTAAAATTATTTTTTGAACATTTCAAAAAGTTGCTTTGAGCAGCAGGAAAATCTACAACATAGTTTTTAAATTTTAGTTTAGGTGAGGTTTTATTTGGCAGGACTGAATTATTATAATACAATAATTATACACCAAACCAAACAACTCCACAAGATATGTAGATGAAGGCAACATTATTAGTATATTATACTAATAATGTTGCCCTTATCTACATATCTTGTGGAGTTGTTTGGTTTGGTGTATGGCGTGCAGCTTTGGTTATTTAATTTTAGAGTAGCGTCCAAGATGTTTTTTTTTTTTTCTTTAATGCTTGTATTTACTGATATTAAGAATAATAGCATAGAATAATGCAGTTTAGCAACTTACAGATAATTTTAGAGATTAAATGTGATATCAAATAATTAACTGCCAAGCCAGAAATTTGCTATTTCATTCAATACCAATAATTTTTTGACGCCAACTTCAAATGCACACTATTTTTTATAAACTATGAGGTAAACTTTTACCAAGCTTATCATAAATACAGTATAGTAGACCTAAAATGTTTGCTTGGCTTTAATATTTTTACTTAAGTTTTTCAGTTAATAGTCAACATATGAAGGGCCTATATAAGCTGACTGACTGTAGCTAGAATAGAGTTGCAGTCACTCTATAGCCATTGAACTGGATATTTTAAATTCATTGCCTATATGGCTGTCGTTTTTTATATGAACTGTGAAATAAAAAATACTTATTAAATCACCTTTGCACAACACTTCATGCTTCAACACTTAAAGATGAGGAGAAACTAATGCATAAATTACCAATTACAGGCTTGCTAGCTGACAGGCTAGTGAATAGCTTGCTGTGTACTTAGTTTATGGAGCAGCCACAATGGAATGTTGATAGATGGTGCAGCCTTTAATTGAGGCAGGGTCATAGCGTAATCTCAGGCTAAAAAATTATAAGTAGGCCACATGCATGCCACCCACAGCTAGCAATAGGATAGCAAGATTGTGAGTGAAATTTATAATATTCTCAGTGATATAATACTATTTCTACTAATTTTCGGACTAATGCACCTTCGGAGCAATGCACCTTTGGAATATTGACTATATAGTCACCACATTGGAGAGGGTGTGGTTACTGGGGGGGGGGGGGGGGGGAGGGGGGATTATTGGGGAGGGCGTGGTTAGTAGAGGTGCAAGCTGAGATATACTCACATAAGAATGTTGAGCACAGCTTGAAACAGGGGAATCAGTTGCCCGGTATCCACCACATTCACCAGCAGCAAGGCAGCAAAGGTCATCGGGAAATACCTGCAGAAGTATAGCGTCAACAGTATAGATAGTATATCAACAGTATAGAGAGTATATCAACAGTATAGAGAGTGTATCAACAGTATAGATAGTATATCAACAGTATAGATAGTATATCAACAGTATAGCGGGTATATCAACAGTATAGATAGTATATAAATTACAGTAAAATCCACTTACTTGTGGCCATGAAATATGAAATCCAACACCGGGGAGGGAGCGAGAAACAGATAGCAGAATGAGTTGAAGAGCCACGCAACTAGCATACATGAGTATACATAGTTCTACAATATATACATTACTATGTGGTATATACATATACATAGTTCTACAATATATACATTACTATGTAGTATATACATATACATAGTTCTACAATATATACACTACTATGTAGTATATACATATACATAGTTCTACAATATATACATTACTATGTAGTATATACATATACATAGTTCTACAATATATACATTACTATGTAGTATATACATATACATAGTTCTACAATATATACATTACTATGTAGTATATACATATACATAGTTCTACAATATATACATTACTATGTAGTATATACATATACATAGTTCTACAATATATACATTACTATGTGGTATATACATATACATAGTTCTACAATATATACATTACTATGTAGTATATACATATACATAGTTCTACAATATATACATTACTATGTAGTATATACATATACATAGTTCTACAATATATACATTACTATGTGGTATATACATATACATAGTTCTACAATATATACATTACTATGTAGTATATACATATACATAGTTCTACAATATATACATTACTATGTAGTATATACATATACATAGTTCTACAATATATACATTACTATGTGGTATATACATATAAATAGTTCTACAATATATACATTACTATGTAGTATATACATATACATAGTTCTACAATATATACATTACTATGTAGTATATACATATACATAGTTCTACAATATATACATTACTATGTGGTATATACATATAAATAGTTCTACAATATATACATTACTATGTAGTATATACATATACATAGTTCTACAATATATACATTACTATGTAGTATATACATATACATAGTTCTACAATATATACATTACTATGTGGTATATACATATAAATAGTTCTACAATATATACACTACTATGTAGTATATACATATACATAGTTCTACAATATATACATTACTATGTAGTATATACATATAAATAGTTCTACAATATATACATTACTATGTAGTATATACATATACATAGTTCTACAATATATACATTACTATGTGGTATATACATATAAATAGTTCTACAATATATACACTACTATGTAGTATATACATATACATAGTTCTACAATATATACATTACTATGTAGTATATACATATAAATAGTTCTACAATATATACATTACTATGTAGTATATACATATACATAGTTCTACAATATATACATTACTATGTGGTATATACATATAAATAGTTCTACAATATATACATTACTATGTAGTGCATATCTGTTGACATATGAGAGAATCTGTGGACACGTGAGAGAATCTGTTAACACGTGAGAGAATCTGTTAACACGTGAGAGAATCTGTTGACACATGAGAGAATCTGTTGACACATGAGAGTATGTGTTGACATATGAGAGAATCTGTGGACACGTGAAAGAATCTGTTGACACGTGAGAGAATCTGTTGACACATGATTATGCCCTACGACATGGTAACATTGTTGAACTGCTATGCTATGAAACTCAACTGAAATCAATCAAAATTTAAAATAGATTAAGAAAATACAAATTTACGCATGGACACACCTTGTTGACAAACTTGGCAGTGAAAAGACAGGCTACCATGTACATCACAGCCCATACGGAGTAGGAAAATCCAATCACCCAATCAGCTTGGTCAAACTGTAATTATTGGAGATTGGTAAATGCCACATTGCTGATGTCATTTTTCAAATACTTTCACCAAATATCTGCACCAGCCTCATTTGTTACAAGAGACAGTTTTCCATGCTTTTGGTCATTATGTTGAACAAATGCCTGCAGGTGATTTCCATAGTGACAGCTGAACAGAAATATGACCTGCATTGCATTGCCAGGACTAGTAGCTAATAATAGGTAGTATCTCAAACACTAAGCTCTGCTATCCTCTAGTTTATTATTAAATCTTTAGCATATAGCATGGAGAATAAAGAACAGGCTGAGAGATGAGAGTGGATGATTTCACTCTTACCGTACTAATAAGGAAAGCTCCAAGCATGGAGGTCCTGGCAAAGGAAACAAATCTGTGTACAAAGGTGAGGAGATACAGAAAAGGAATGCTCTTGGTCTTCAGCAAAGCCAAACTGTGTTTCTCTTTTGTAGAGTTGGTTTCTGCAGCTAAATTCTATAAAGTTACAGCTGAAGGAGTTCTTCAATACAGGAAGAGACAACCACAGTATGTCGGCCATTGTTATGATCCTTACTATAGTCATAATACAATGTACTTACCAACTGTCACGTGTAGCAGTGATAAAAGGAATGTCAAAGCAGCTGTAACTCCTCCCATTACCCAGAATACACTAGTATATCCTCCTAACTGAAACAGTATTATATATTACCCAGAATACACTAGTATATCCTCCTAACTGAAACAGTATTATATATTACCCAGAATACACTAGTATATCCTCCTAACTGAAACAGTATTATATATTACCCAGAATACACTAGTATATCCTCCTAACTGAAACAGTATTATATATTACCCAGAATACACTAGTATATCCTCCTAACTGAAACAGTATTATATATTACCCAGAATACATTAGTATATCCTCCTAACTGAAACAGTATTATATATTACCCAGAATACATTAGTATATCCTCCTAACTGAAACAGTATTATATATTACCCAGAATGCAACTCACCATGTATATTGCGGAGCCTATCATTGGACCAGAAGCATAAGATGCTCCAATTATCATTTCAGCTAAGCCCTGGAAACAGTATTGAATACTCATAGTAACAGTACTATATACACATAGTAACAGTACTATAACTCATAGTAACAGTACTATATACTCATAGTAACAGTACTATATACTCACAATAATAGTACTATATACTCATAGTAATAGTACTATATACTCATAGTAACAGTACTATATACTCATAGTAATAGTATTATATACTCATAGTAATAGTACTACATACTCATAGTAACAGTACTATATACTCATAGTAATAGTACTATATACTCATAGTAACGGTACTATATACTCACAGTAACAGTGCCAACTTTGAATGATGACACTTTCAACAACATGGTAGTACCTGCCACAGTGAGTGCAGAAGAACCTGCGCCAGCTGTCATTCTTAGTGTCATACACATTGGTAGGAACATGGCGTTAGGACCGTATGAAGCTAAACTGAAGAAATATAACAGATGGATAACTTGATGAATTAAAGTATGTATCAAATGTTGATGGATTTTATAAACAGATAACACTTGATATGTATCTAGCAGCGTTACTTGATGTGACAAACTGTAAGTTCTATGCCGAGCTGCTCTTAACAATTAGGTTAAATGATGTAACATTACAGGGAGCACAACTTCTAATACCAACTGGGCATCAGAAATGTTGGCTGCAGACAGGTTGCTATGGAGTATTGTTTACAGGTTGCTATGGAGTCATGCAGACATAAGATTTGTGTATTACTACTAAATAACCTTTGAGAAAAGTACATTGGCCTATCAGAACTGCTAAGATGGCTACGGACGGTAAATATCCAGATTTATTAAGTGTATTTCTTTCCATAAGCACACAGTCAAATTACTAATTATATTTTATTGTTTATTATTCAAAAAAAACTTGATTAGGATTGCTTGGAAGATGTTAACTGTAACTGTTGAATACAACAAATATAATATGATGTACACCTACCCAAATGACCTTCACCTACCCAAGTGACCTTCACCTACCCAAATGACCTTTACCTACCCAAGTGACCTTTACCTACCCAAATGACCTTTACTTACCCAAATGACCTTCACCTACCTAAATGACCTTCACCTACCCAAGTGACCTTTACCTACCCAAATGATACACAGGATATGGCAGTCACAGCTGAACCAATGAGGCACCAGATTCTTAAGGGAAGTGCTGCGATCTAGAGTGAATAGTATAATATTATATAGTATAGTATAATAGTATAGTATAATAGTATAGTATATATATAGTATAGTATAATAGTATAGTATATATACAGTATAGTATAATAGTATAGTATATATACAGTATAGTATAATAGTATAGTATAATAGTATAGTATATATATAGTATAGTATAATAGTATAGTATATATACAGTATAGTATAATAGTATAGTATATATACAGTATAGTATAATAGTATAGTATAATAGTATAGTATATATATAGTATAGTATAATAGTATAGTATATATACAGTATAGTATAATAGTATAGTATATATAGTATAGTATAATAGTATAGTATATATACAGTATAGTATAGTAGTATAGTATATATACAGTATAGTATAATAGTATAGTATATATACAGTATAGTATAATAGTATAGTATATATACAGTATAGTATAATAGTATAGTATAATAGTATAGTATAATATAGTATAGTATATATACAGTATAGTATAATAGTATAGTATATATAGTATAGTATAATAGTATAGTATATATACAGTATAGTATAATAGTATAGTATATATACAGTATAGTATAATAGTATAGTATATATATAGTATAGTATAATAGTATAGTATATATACAGTATAGTATAGTAGTATAGTATATATACAGTATAGTATAATAGTATAGTATATATACAGTATAGTATAATAGTATAGTATATATACAGTATAGTATAATAGTATAGTATAATAGTATAGTATAATATAGTATAGTATGTATACAGTATAGTATAATAGTATAGTATATATACAGTATAGTATAATAGTATAGTATATATACAGTGTAGTATAGTAGTATGGTGTATATAGTGTATACAGTATAGTACTATAGTATATAAATACAGTGTATTATAATATTGTTTACAGACCATCTATAATTATAGACTAATTATAGACTGTTTATAGACTATCTATAGATTATCTATAGACTATTTATAGACTATCTGTAGACTATCTATAGATTCTTTATGAACTGTCCTTAAACCACTCACCAACTTTCCAACCAGCAAAGAACACAGAAATCTGGAAATTTCAAAAGATGAAAACACAAGACCAACTTCTGACTGATTCAGCCCCTTTCTTGTCGCTTCTTTGGAGAAAAAGGGAAATAAGAAAGTGTCAATAGTAGAGGACATAAACTGAGATCCTAAGATGACTGTAAAGAGAAACACCTCTTTTCTTTTAGATAGAGACTCTGTGGGTTCATTAGACTGTCTTTCTACAGCTTCTTGTGACTGAAGTAGGGGGGTGTTAGAGTCTGTCCCGTATTCTTGTGACTGCAATAAGGGGGTGTTAGAGTCTGTCCCGTATTCTTGTGACTGTAGTAAGAGGGTGTTAGAATCTGTCCCGTATTCTTGTGACTGTAGTAGGGGGGTGTTAGAGTCTGTCCCGTATTCTTGTGACTGCAATAAGGGGGTGTTAGACTCCATTATTCTAACCTCTGAGCTCTAAGAAGCAGATGCTTGGCTGCGAGAGCTGAAACTGAAGGTTTGACTTTCACCGAGTCTACACACACACTATTAGTTATTTAGAAGCAAGGACCTGCCTTACCATCAACATAAACCATAGTTCCAAACTCAGTATCTTAGCCTCGTGTTGGGTGTCTTGGACGGCCCTGCCTTACTAATTTGTGTCATAATTAGACGTACGATTTGCTACGCATGACTAGACTACCTCACGCATGGGTAGAGTACAACAATGTAAACCCATGATTCAGTTTAACCTCCGTTCCTTCACTGAATCCTTCATGGCCTTCAAACTAAACTCATTTACTTCTAGAGAAATCTGGCTATAACATTATGTAATAATTGGTTTGCTAGCCTCCAGCAGCCATCAACCAATCAGAGTTGTATGAACTGAGGTCATAGTTCAAGTCATTTACAGCTGTTAGTTACTTATTTTCTTCTATTTGCAAATGAAATTATAGCACTTTCAGTTGTACTTCCACCTAGAAGTGACTCTTATACCAACACTGAACTTATACCAACACTGAACTGTGTGAAATAGTATAGTATAGTATGTAGTATAATATAGTATAGTATAGTATAGTATAGTAGAGTGTAGTATAGTATAGTATAGTGTAGTATAGTATAGTATAGTACAGTATAGTATAGTATAGTATAGTATAGTATAGTATAGTATAGTATAGTATAGTATAGTATAGTATATAGTATAATATAGTATAGTATAGTATAGTATAGTATAGTAGAGTGTAGTATAGTATAGCATAGTATAGTATACTATAGTATAGTATAGTATATAGTATAGTATAGTATATAGTATAGTATAGTATATAATGTAGTATAGTATATAATGTAGTATAGTATATAGTATAGTATAGTATAGTATAGTATAGTATAGTATAGTATAGTATAGTATAGTATAGTGTAGTATAGTATAGTGTAGTATAGTATAGTATAGTATAGTATAGTATAGTACAGTATAGTATAGTATAGTATAGTATATAATGTAGTATAGTATATAATGTAGTATAGTATATAATGTAGTATAGTATATAATGTAGTATAGTATATAGTATAGTATAGTATATAGTATAGTATAGTATATAGTATAGTATAGTATATAATGTAGTATAGTATATAATGTAGTGTAGTATTACAGTTTAATATATTATGTCTGTATGTACATATATGATAACATTCAATTAGTGATAGGGAGAGCTATCTTGCAAACATCAGCTTATAAATTCATGTGCAGACAACTACATTTATTTCAACTAGGGATAAAATTAATTGTAAGAAAGAGTAAAAAAATAATTGAGTACATTTTTGATAAAAACCAGACATATGCTGCATTGTTATTACTATATACGATATATCAAATTGTGTACTAAACTATATAATATATACGATATATAAAATTGTGTACTAAACTATATAATATATACAATATATCAAATTGTGTACTAAACTATATAATATATACTATGCTATATACTACATCATACTGTACTCTATATTATATACTAAACATACTATGTTATGTACTATATAATATACCATGTTATATAAATAAATATATTAAATACTCTAGTTAACAAGGGATTGGCTGGGTTGAACAGGAGCGACCTTGAAATAACCTTTAGTTGACTTTCTAAAGTATAGACTGAGTCTATTTATGAAAGAAGTTGAGGTCGTAGATGGTGGGCCTCCCACGCTCTCATCTACTAAACTAAGAGGTGTGTTTGTAGTTTTTGTGATCACAAGGAAACTTGATAGAACCAGAACCTAAAATCAAACAGAACAACAATTAGCACTACCGAGTACTATAGGTACAGTGTGAACAGACCATTAGCTGTAGTGTGGACAGACCATTAGCTGTAGTGTGAACAGACCACTAGGTGTAGTGTGGATAGACCATTAGCTGTAGTGTGAACAGACCACTAGCTGTAGGGTGGACAGACCACTATAGGTAGTAGAATATAGTGAAAATACTTGCCATAGCCAGTGAAAGAGCCGAGCATATAGTTGTGGTCCACGGGAAGCCAAATAAGTCAATAAGTGTACCGGATACAGTGGGCCCTATCATACCCCCCAAACTCAAGGAACTGTTTATTAGAGCTGCAGTCAAGCCATATGTGCCAGCACTACCATGGGAATAGCCATTTACTCTGGAATAGGAGAGAGAATAGTTTATACAGAATGTACTGTGGGCTGTATAATATACAGATATACTATAGATATAGTGCGGGCTGTATATACAGATATACTAGATATAGTGAGAGCTGTATATACATATATACTAGGTATAGTGAGAGCTGTATATACAGATATACTAGGTATAGTGAGAGCTGTATATACAGTTAGAGTGAGAGCTGTATATACAGATATACTAGGTATAGTGAGGGCTGTATATACAGATATACTAGGTAGAGTGAGAGCTGTATATACAGATATACTAGATATAGTGAGAGCTGTATATACAGATATACTAGGTATAGTGAGAGCTGTATATACATATATACTAGATAGAGTGAGAGCTGTATATACAGTTAGAGTGAGATACTCACAAGAGAATGTCCAGGGTAGCTTGGAACAAGGGAATCAGCTCAGCTGTGTCTACCATGTTTATCACAAGGACTGAACAAAATGTCAATGTAAAATACCTAAAGTATTACAGTCAATATACCATAGTATCAGAAGCATGCTACAGTCAATGTACCGTAGTATCAGAAACATATTACAGTCAATGTACTATAGAATCACAAATATGTTACAGTTAGTGTGCCATATAGTATCAGAAGCATATTACAGTCAATGTACCATAGTATCAGCAGCATATTACAGTCAATGTACCATTGTATATCAACAGCATATTGTAACAATGTGGATTTCGTGTAAAGGGAGAGTAAAAGTTTATTCTGCACTGCTTGCACTCGCTATAACAACTGACTGCTTTACAATCAAGCACATAATAATATTGTACTCAAAACCATGACTAATAAAATAAGTACATTAACCTTTCACACATAATTGGTAAAACAGATGTGGACACTTAGCCAGGATACAACAACCCTTTCTTTCTTGAAAAAGCTTTAATACTAGCATAATAAAAATTTATAACAATTTAACAAACTTCAGGTAAACCAAAAACATAATAACATAAAATTAATACTGAAATAAACTAAGTAAAGCCAAATTACAGTGAACCTTGAAAAGCTATAGTTTACATAAAATGCATAATATCAAACTAAAGCAATTAAACTAAGTACAGTGAGCAGTGTGAAATGAGCTGAGGGCAAACCTGCAATGAAGGACACACAGAGCCACCACCGAATCCCACAGCCACAACACACAGCCCCAGCAAGACACGCCAACCAACTACTAGCAAGTATCAGACTGGTCCAGATTACACAAGTCTCGAACCAACACAAACACTAAGTAAACCAGTCAAGTCACTCTGTAAGTTGCAATATGAACTCTACAAACTAATGAGACTAACAACTAATAAACTAATCTACCAAGCAATAAAGAATTTAATGAGTCACTGTGACCCCATATCTATCAGGAGGTTTCCTGTTTCTCAAAGGCCTATCAGTAACAGCAATAGCCTGACTCGAAGTTGGAGTCAGTGGTTTGACATCCGACACATTTCTGCGTTTCTCAACACCTTCTTTAGACTGGACTACAACCTCTGACCCTTGTTTGCTAACAACCTGTTGAGACTCCGGATCATATGTTGCACTGAGCTTGTCAGTTTTATTCTGACGAATCAAGACTTCATCTCCTACACTGACATCGGGCATATGAGCCTGATTACTTAAGTAACTCTTACTCTTCTCCTGTGCAACTGCTTGGCGGTCTCGTACCTCTTCATCTAGTCTGTTTGACTTCTCTAAGCAAGGAAGCTTCGTTTGGAGTTTTCTCCCCAACATGAGTTCTGCAGGAGAAACACCAGTAACAGAGTGTGGTGTTGAACGATAACTTAGCAGAAATTTTCTCAACTCAGGTTTATGGTCTTTGCCTGAAATGTGAGCTATCTTGAGTGCTTTCAATAGGCTCCTATTTTGTCTCTCCACTTCACCATTGGCAGCCGGCCACATTGGTGTGGTAGACATCCAGAATACACCATACTCATTTAGAAATTCCTGAAATGATTGACTAACAAACTGTGGTCCATTGTCTGTTCTAATACTTGATGGAACTCCCCATCTACAGAACATAGTTTCAATAGCTTCAACTATCTTTGTAGCAACTGTTGACCTCAGAAATGCTACTTCAAAATAACGACTGTAATAGTCAACCACTACGAGAATACTCTCTCCATTGGGTAATGGACCCAGTAAATCACAAGCAATGTGTTCCCATGGCTTGTCTGGCATTTTTGTACTGGACATGGGTGGTGGTCTGCTCGGTGCACTGACAAGCTGGCACTCATAGCAACCTTTACAAAACCTCTCTACGTCCTGATCCATGCCTGGCCACCACAATTTTGTACGCAACAACTGTTTTGTCTTACTTGTACCCTGGTGACCCTCATGAGCCAACTCCACTGCTACTGACCTTAATGACACAGGCATTACAATCCTATTGCCCCTCATGACTACTCCTTCAACTTCAGCTAGTTCAGTCATGACAGCTTTGTATGCAGGAAGGCAGTTTGACCATAGGCCACTGATTAGTGACTTTCTAACCTGGCCCATCTCCAAACATTTAGCAGCAGCATTTTTAATTTCATTAAAACTCATTGCCTTGGGCACTGACAGTTTAGCTATCATCATTACATACTCATCAGCAACATTATTCACATTATAAGGGGTATGCTCATCAACTGACAAACGAGACAGTGGGTCAGCTATGTTCATTGACCCCGGCTTGTAGACCACCTCATAGTCAAATGCTTGTAGCCTAAGCACCCAGCGTTCAATCCTAGCTGATGGTTTTGAGTTTACACGATTGAAAATAAATTCCAACGGTTTATGATCAGTCACTAACCTAAACTTAGTTCCAATCAAGTATATGGCAAAGTGTTCACAGCCCCATACTATAGCTAAAGCTTCCCTCTCAGTCTGAGAGTATCTGCGCTCCACGGCTGACAAACTGCGATGCCCATATGCAACAACTCTCTCACAACCACCAACACGTTGACTTAGAACAGCACCTAAACCATACGGACTAGCATCAACTGTAACAGTTGTCTCAGCATTTGGGTTGAAATAAGCTAGTGTTTTGCTCTGAGCCATCATAGATTTGATTTTATCAAAGGCAGCTTGCTGCTCACTAGACCACTGAAACTTACTTGCTTTCTTTACTAACCTCAGCAGAGGCTCAGCATGTGTAGATAAATTAGGAATGAATTTACCCACAAAGTTCACAAGACCTAGGAAACTACGCAGCTCTGTAACATCCTTTGGGACCCTAGCTTGTACAATTGCTTTGACTTTCTTGTCACTTACTGATATACCTTTGTCCGAAATATCATAGCCTACATAAGTGATCTTGCTACAGCCAAATTTGCACTTTTCAGCATTTAATGTCAACCCTAGTTTACTCATGCGCTTGAGAAATGCTCTAAGCCTAGCATCGTGCTCTTGTTTGTTACTGCCATATATAACAATGTCATCAGCATAATTTTGGCAACCCTCCAAATCTGCTATAGATCTCTGTATGTGATACTGATAAACTTCACTAGCAGATGCTACCCCAAAATTAAACTTCTTATATCTGAATACCCCAAATGGTGTGGCAAATGTTGTAATAGCCCTAGAGGCTTCATCAAGTTCTAACTGATGGTAACCAAGTTTTAAATCTGCTTTGCTAAAAACTTTAGCACCATTGAGATTGTACATCAGCTCTTTGACTGTAGGAATTGGATGCCTTTCCCTAATTATTGCTTTATTAGCTTGTCTCATGTCTACACATAAACGTATATCATTACCATCCTTAGGCACAGTGACAATAGGACTAACCCAAGGTGTAGGACCCTCAACTCGCTCAATAATATCGGCAGCAAGCAATTCATCAATTTTAGCCTTAGCTTTATTCCTATGACCAAATGGCATGCGTCTTACTGGTTGAGCAACTGGCTTGACATTAGGATCTATGTGTAAAGAGACCTGCAAATCCTTCAACAGACCAACACCCGCAAAGCACTCAGGAAACATATCCAACCACGACTGCCCATCATCGCTAGCAAGATCCGATGAAGCAAAGTGAACCCCCTCACCTACAGGACCAACCCTCAGCACACCCAACTGCTCAGATGTACTTTTACATAACAATGTAGTAGCAGTACCATTAAATATGTAAAACTTAGCATGCACACATTTACCAGTAGAAGGCACAAAAACATTTACATCAGTTTCACCTATCAAGTCTAAGCATGCAGATTTGTTACCATAAGCAAATAATTGTTTGGTTGTTGGTTTTACTACACAACCTACTAATTTAGCAGTATTTCTATCTAATAAATTGCTAGAAGCTCCTGAGTCAATTAGTACAGATAAATTGGTATTGTTCACCTGAACTGAGAGCTTAGTTGACCTTGCTGCATTGATGTTGAACATCTCACCTCCAGTATTGTCACTAACAGTAAACAAGGCTTCAATATCATCCTCAGTATCAGCAGTATACTTCTTAGCACTATTATCCATAGAGTTTATCTGTCCCTTAGCTCCTCTGCAAAACTTGGCCCCGGCAAAATGTCCTTTCTTGCCACATGATCTACACATCTTTGTGCGAGCTGGGCATTCCTCTGAAGAGGCTACATGCCTTATAGATCTGCACCTGAAACAGCTCTTTTCCTTTGACGTATAATGTGTGTCTTTCTTGTGTGGTTTACTTCTGCCATTCCTCACATTATTTACAGCAGCTCCAGAGCTATGAATGTCCGCACTTTGCATACTGACAGCTTCCTCCGTTTGAGAAATAGAAATTACATGAGCCAGTGTCAATTCTGAGCCTCTCTCTAGTAATTTCCTACGTAGATGACTAGACTTACATTTTTCAATTACCTGATCTCTAATTACATTGTCCACATCGTCATATTCGCAGGTAATAGCAAGCTGTTGTAGTCTTGTGATGTAGTTTGTGATTGTCTCCCCACTTGTCAGCTCTGTTCTACGGAAAACTGACCTTTCATAGGGAATGTTCGTCTTGGGTGTAAAGTGAGTATCTAGTGTTGCCATAGCCCTGGCATATTCATTAGCACCCTCTCCAGCTGGCAGTACTTCAAATATGTCTTGCACTTCTTCACCAGCCATGTTTAATAGCAGTGCCTTTTTCTGAGCAGCATTTGTAACCCCTCTCCCTACAACAAAGTACTCAAACGCCCTCTTCCACTTCTTCCACCTCGATCCAACAGTCAGGGGATCTGTAGACACAGAAAAAGTCCTCACGTTGCTTGTACTAGTGTCCAGAGAGACAGCCATGGTTAGAAATTGCCCAGAGTAGTAATATTCCAGTTATAGGTAATATAGTTTATATTCTCGTCGCCATTGTAACAATGTGAATTTCGTGTAAAGGGAGAGTAAAAGTTTATTCTGCACTGCTTGCACTCGCTATAACAACTGACTGCTTTACAATCAAGCACATAATAATATTGTACTCAAAACCATGACTAATAAAATAAGTACATTAACCTTTCACACATAATTGGTAAAACAGATGTGGACACTTAGCCAGGATACAACACATATTACAGTCAATTTACCGTAGTATATCATAACAACATATTACAGTCAATGTACCGTAGTATATCAACAACATATTACAGTCAATGTACCGTAGTATATCAACAACATATCACAGTCAATGTACCATTGTATATCAACAGCATATTACAGTCAATTTACCGTAGCATATCAACAACATATTACAGTCAATGTACCGTAGTATATCAACAACATATTACAGTCAATGTACCGTAGTATATCAACAACATATCACAGTCAATGTACCATTGTATATCAACAGCATATTACAGTCAATTTACCGTAGCATATCAACAACATATTACAGTCAATGTACCGTAGTATATCAACAACATATTACAGTCAATGTACCGTGGTATCACTAAACTTACTGGTTTGTATGAAACAGAAAATCCAGTAAAGGTGAAGGGGCAAGGAACAAATAGATCAGGCTGTTTACTAGCCACGCCATTAACATGCAGGAATAGACATAATTCTACAAAAACAGATCAGGTGAGGGTTGCTGCTAGATACATTGGTAGTTCCCCTCCTTAGCATAGGTGTGTATCATTCAGAACTAAAGCTAGCATGGACACAGGATAGACAGAGTATAGACAGTGTATAGACAGAATATAGACAAAGTATAGACAGAGTACAGAGAGAGTACAGATAGAGTATAAACAGAGTATAGAGAGAGTATAGACAGAGTATAGAGAGAGTATAAATAGAGTATAGACAGAGTATAGACAGAGTATAGACAGTGTATAGACAGAGTATAGACAGAGTATAGACAGTGTATAGACAGAGTATAGACAGTGTATAGACAGTGTATAGACAGTATATAGACAGAATATAGACAGCATATCGACACACCTTGTTGACAAACTTGGCAGTAATAAGACAGGCTATCATATACATCACAGCCCATACGGAGTAGGAAAGTCCAATCACCCAATCAGCTTGGTCAAACTAGAAATTATAGAGCTATAATATCAATGTTTTTATTAGAAAAATTTGAAAGAGAAAATATAAACTACTATAACACTATAACACATTATAATAATATATAGCACAATATATAATACTATACGGAGATCAATATAACACAATGTAACACAATATAACAAAAAATAGCACAATATAACACGATATAACACAATTTAACACAATATAACACAATGTAACACAATATAACACAATGTAACACAACATAACAAAAAATAGCACAATATAACACAATATAACACAACATAGCGCAATATAACACTACGTAGCACAATATAACACAATATAACACAATATAACACAATATAACACAATATAACACAATATAACACACTTTAACACAATATAACACAATTTAACACAATATAACACAATTTAACACAATATAACACAATGTAACACAATATAACACCATATAAACACTTTCATTCGATGAGATAAGATGTTATAAGGAGTGACAGTATCAGCTATATATAACCAAACTAGGTGTCAGCTATATATAACCAAACTAGGTGTCAGCTATATATAATTAAACTAGGTGTCAGCTATATATAACCAAACTAGGTGTCAGCTATATATAATTAAACTAGGTGTCAACTATATATAACCAAACTAGGTGTCAACTATATATAATCAAACTAGGTGTCAGCTATATATAATTAAACTAGGTGTCAACTATATATAACCAAACTAGGTGTCAGCTATATATAATTAAACTAGGTGTCAGCTATATATAATTAAACTAGGTGTCAACTATATATAACCAAACTAGGTGTCAGCTATATATAATTAAACTAGGTGTCAGCTATATATAATTAAACTAGGTGTCACCTATATATAACCAAACTAGGTGTCAGCTATATATAATTAAACTAGGTGTCAGCTATATATAATTAAACTAGGTGTCAACTATATATAACCAAACTAGGTGTCAGCTATATAAAATTAAACTAGGTATCAGCTACATATAATTAAACTAGGTGTCAACTATATATAACCAAACTAGGTGTCAGCTATATATAATTAAACTAGGTGTCAGCTATATATAATTAAACTAGGTGTCAACTATATATAACCAAACTAGTTGTCAGCTATATATAATTAAACTAGGTGTCAGCTATATATAATTAAACTAGGTGTCAACTATATATAACCAAACTAGGTGTCAGCTATATATAATTAAACTAGGTGTCAGCTATATATAATTAAACTAGGTGTCAACTATATATAATTAAACTAGGTGTCAGCTATATATAATTAAACTAGGTGTCAACTATATATAACCAAACTAGGTGTCAGCTATATATAATTAAACTAGGTATCAGCTATATATAACCAAACTAGGTGTCAGCTATATATAATCTAAATATAGTTTATTCCATATTACTTACAGCTATTAAGAGAAAGTCACCGAATGTGGTTATCCTGGCATAGGAAACAAATCTGTGGAAGAAGCTGAGAAAGTAGAGAAAGAGAATACTTGGTATCTTCAAGAGTTGAAAAAAGTTCTTTTCTGACTTTTCTTCTGAAACTACAATAAGTGGAGCTGTAGAACAATGACACTATATTACTATATTGCAATATTACTATCTTAATATATCACTATATTACTATATTACTAAGTTTAAATAGTCAATACAACTAACCAATACAACTAACCAATACAACTAACCAGTACAACTAACCAGTACAACTAACCAATACAACTAACCAGTACAACTAACCATTACAACTAACCAATACAACTAACCAATACAACTAACCAATACAACTAACCAATACAACTAACCAATACAACTAACCAATACAACTAACCAATACAACTAGTCAATACAACTAACCAATACAACTAACCAATACAACTAACCAATACAACTAACCAGTACAACTAACCAGTACAACTAGCCAATACAACTAACCAATACAACTAGTCAATACAACTAACCAATACAACTAACCAATACAACTAACCAATACAACTAACCAATACAACTAACCAGTACAACTAGCCAATACAACTAACCAATACAACTAGTCAATACAACTAGCCAATACAACTAACCAATACAACTAACCAACACAACTAACCAATACAACTAGTCAATACAACTAGCCAATACAACTAACCAATACAACTAACCAATACAACTAACCAATACAACTAACCAATACAACTAGTCAATACAACTAGCCAATACAACTAACCAATACAACTAACCAACACAACTAACCAATACAACTAGTCAATACAACTAGCCAATACAACTAACCAATACAACTAACCAATACAACTAACCAATACAACTAACCAATACAACTAGTCAATACAACTAACCAATACAACTAACCAACACAACTAACCAATACAACTAACCAATACAACTAACCAATACAACTAACCAATACAACTAACCAATACAACTAACCAATACAACTAACCAATACAACTAACCAATACAACTAGTCAATACAACTAGCCAATACAACTAATCAATACAACTAACCAATACAACTAACCAATACAACTAACCAATACAACTAGTCAATACAACTAACCAATACAACTAACCAATACAACTAACCAATACAACTAACCAGTACAACTAACCAGTACAACTAGCCAATACAACTAACCAAAACAACTAGTCAATACAACTAGCCAATACAACTAACCAATACAACTAACCAACACAACTAACCAATACAACTAGTCAATACAACTAGCCAATACAACTAACCAATACAACTAACCAATACAACTAACCAATACAACTAACCAGTACAACTAACCAATACAACTAACCAATACAACTAACCAATACAGCTAACCAATACAACTAACCAATACAACTAACCAATACAACTAACCAACACAACTAACCAACACAACTAACCAACACAACTAACCAATACAACTAACCAATACAACTAACCAATACAACTAGTCAATACAACTAACCAATACAACTAACCAATACAACTAACCAATACAACTAACCAATACAACTAACCAATACAACTAACCAATACAACTAACCAGTACAACTAACCAATACAACTAACCAATACAACTAACCAATACAGCTAACCAATACAGCTAACCAATACAACTAACCAATACAACTAACCAATACAACTAACCAACACAACCAACCAACACAACTAACCAACACAACTAACCAATACAACTAACCAATACAACTAACCAACACAACTAACCAACACAACTAACCAACACAACTAACCAATACAACTAACCAACACAACTAACCAATACAACTAACCAATACAACTAACCAATACAACTAGTCAATACAACTAGCCAATACAACTAACCAATACAACTAACCAACACAACTAACCAATACAACTAACCAATACAACTAACCAATACAATATTAACTTACCAACTTTGACGTCAACAAATACTTGGATAAGAGTTAGCATGGCTGTAACTCCTCCCATTACCCAGAATACACTAGTATATCCTCCTAACTGAAACAGTATTATATATTACCCAGAATACACTAGTGTATCCTCCTAACTGAAACAGTATTATATATTACCCAGAATGCACTAGTATATCCTCCTAACTGAAACAGTATTATATATTACCCAGAATACACTAGTATATCCTCCTAACTGAAACAGTATTATATATTACCCAGAATACACTAGTATATCCTCCTAGCTGAAACAGTATTATATATTACCCAGAATACACTAGTATATCCTCCTAACTGAAACAGTATTATATATTACCCAGAATACACTAGTATATCCTCCTAACTGAAACAGTATTATATATTACCCAGAATACACTAGTATATCCTCCTAACTGAAACAGTATTATATATTACCCAGAATGCAACTCACCATGTATATGGCGGAGCCTATCATTGGACCAGAAGCATAAGATGCTCCAATTATCATTTCAGCTAAGCCCTGGAAACAGTATTGAATACTCATAGTAACAGTACTATATACTCATAGTAATAGTACTATATACTCATAGTAACGGTACTATATACTCATAGTAATAGTATTATATACTCATAGTAACAGTACTATATACTCATAGTAATAGTACTATATACTCATAGTAATAGTACTATATACTCATAGTAATAGTACTATATACTCATAGTAATAGTACTACATACTCATAGTAACGGTACTATATACTCATAGTAATAGTATTATATACTCATAGTAACAGTACTATATACTCATAGTAATAGTACTATATACTCATAGTAATAGTACTATATACTCATAGTAATAGTACTATATACTCATAGTAATAGTACTACATACTCATAGTAACGGTACTATATACTCATATTAATAGTATTATATACTCATAGTAACAGTACTATATACTCATAGTAATAGTACTATATACTCATAGTAACGGTACTATATACTCATAGTAATAGTATTATATACTCATAGTAACAGTACTATATACTCATAGTAACAGTACTATATACTCATAGTAATAGTACTATATACTCATAGTAACGGTACTATATACTCACAGTAACAGTGCCAACTTTGAATGATGACACTTTCAACAACATGGTAGTACCTGCCACAGTGAGTGCAGAAGAACCTGCGCCAGCTGTCATTCTTAGTGTCATACACATTGGTAGGAACATGGCGTTAGGACCGTATGAAGCTAAACTGAAGAAATATAACAGATGGATAACTTGATGAATTAAAGTATGTATCAAATGTTGACGTTTGATGATAAGCTGAAATAACGAAATGATTGTTGGAGAAAACTATAATGTGTATGTGGTGCATGTGTGTGTGTGCGTGTGTGCGTGTGTGCGTGTGTGCGTGTGTGCGTGTGTGCGTGTGTGTGTGTGTGTGTGCATGTGTGTGTGTGCGTGTGTGTGTGTGCGTGCGTGTGTGTGCGTGCGTGTGTGTGTGTGTGTGTGCATGTGTGTGTGTGCGTGTGTGTGCGTGCGTGTGTGTGTGTGTGTGCATGTGTGTGTGTGTGTGTGTGTGTGTGTGTGTGTGTGTGTGCGCGTGTGTGTAATTACATGTTGGTGGTGGCCGTGTGCCAATATTTCATGAAGGGTTTATTCTGGTACAAACTGGTTATATCCTGTTTACCCTCGCCAATGTTCACCTCAAAGATGTACACAGCTGATAGAGAAATATTCTCACTAATCAATCATGTTTTGAAGTCTGTGTCCCAATTAGAAGGCATTTATTATATATCAGTTTAAGAACTGTAGTAAAACCTGTTCATGATGAAAATGCATGCCTTCAATGTCTGACAGAATAATAATAATAATATATACTGTAAGAGTTAGTATAATAATATACTGTAAGGGTTAGTATAATATACTGTAAGGGCTGGTATAATATACTGTAAGGGTTAGTATAATATACTGTAAGGGTTAGTATAATATACTGTAAGAGTTGGTATAATATACTGTAAGGGTTAGTATAATATACTGTAAGGGTTAGTATAATATACTGTAAGAGTTAGTATAATATACTGTAAGAGTTGGTATAATATACTGTAAGGGTTAGTATAATATACTGTAAGAGTTAGTATAATATACTGTAAGAGTTAGTATAATATACTGTAAGGGTTAGTATAATATACTGTAAGAGTTGGTATAATATACTGTAAGGGTTAGTATAATATACTGTAAGGGTTAGTATAATATACTGTAAGAGTTAGTATAATATACTGTAAGAGTTGGTATAATATACTGTAAGGGTTAGTATAATATACTGTAAGAGTTAGTATAATATACTGTAAGGGTTAGTATAATATACTGTAAGAGTTAGTATAATATACTGTAAGGGTTAGTATAATATACTGTAAGGGTTGGTATAATATACTGTAAGAGTTGGTATAATATACTGTAAGAGTTAGTATAATATACTGTAAGAGTTAGTATAATATACTGTAAGGGTTGGTATAATATACTGTAAGGGTTGGTATAATATACTATACTATACTAACCCGAAGAAGATGCAAGAAAGAGTTGTAACGGCAGATCCAGCAAGACACCAGTTTTTTAATGCAAGGCGAGAAATCTAAACCAGAAACAATATCTGGGATTCAGTGATACAGAGGTTGATGTAGAAATAATAAAATGGGTAAACTATCCACTCACTGAGTTATCAGATTGGCTAGAGAAGCGATGACCGAGTTTTATATAACTATTGTTGTCTATATTTATACTATTCATCCTCTATTTTAGTACTATTCATTATCTATACTTATTTATAGATATTTACAAAAGTTTTTATATCATCTATAAACAATATATTGACTACTTATAAACTATTTATAAAATATTTATAGACTATTTATAGACTATCTATAGACTATCTATAGACTGTTTATAGATTATCTATAGACTGTTTATAGATTCTTTATGAACTGTCCTTAAACCACTCACCAACTTTCCAACCAGCAAAGAACACAGAAATCTGGAAACTTCAAAAGATGAAAACACAAGACCAACTTCTGACTGATTCAGCCCCTTTCTTGTCGCTTCTTTGGAGAAAAAGGGAAATAAGAAAGTGTCAATAGTAGAGGACATAAACTGAGATCCTAAGATGACTGTAAAGAGAAACACCTCTTTTCTTTTAGATAGAGACTCTGTGGGTTCATTAGACTGTCCTTCTAAAACTTCTTGTGACTGTAATAAGGGGGTGTTATAAGAGTCTGTCCCGTATTCTTGTGACTGTAGTAGGGGGGTGTTAGAGTCTGTCCCGTATTCTTGTGACTGAAGTAGGGGGCTGTGAGAGTCTATATTGTGTGAACTTTCTCCTGTACTCTGACCAGCCATAATTTCTTTCAAAGAATGTACAGAGTTAGATATATACTAGCTGCACTGTGTACAGAGTTATATATATACTAACTGCACGGTGTACGGAGTTATATATATACTAACTGCACTGTGTACAGAGTTATATATATACTAGCTGCACGGTGTACAGAGTTAGATATACACTAGCTGCACTGTGTACAGAGTTAGATATACACTAGCTGCACGGTGTACAGAGTTATGAATATACTAACTGCACGGTGTACAGAGTTAGATATACACTAGCTGCACTGTGTACAGAGTTAGATATACACTAACTGCACTGTGTACAGAGTTATATATATACTAACTGCACGGTGTACAGAGTTATGAATATACTAACTGCACGGTGTACGGAGTTATAAATGAGGAGCCGCTAAAGAAATGTTGACAGGATAAATCTATGATGTCATGACTGGCAAATCAGAGTAGAGATTAGTTGGAATAATTTAACAATCGGCTGTAAGAAACTAGAATAGCGCTGTAGACGAGATGGGATAATTACTAAATGCTTACCGCAATAAATAGTTTACTTGAAGCAAGCATTTCTTGCAAGCTTTTCATTAGTGTATCACTGTACTAGATGAAATTGACTGTAATATACTGTACTAGAAGATATTGACTGTAATATACTGTA
This sequence comes from Bugula neritina, assembly GCA_964035545.1. NCBI lineage: Eukaryota > Metazoa > Bryozoa > Gymnolaemata > Cheilostomatida > Bugulidae > Bugula > Bugula neritina. The sequence continues at coordinate 88,889 of OZ037767.1, read as the reverse complement.
CTGGAAGATATTGACTGTAATATACTGTACTAGAAGATATTGACTGTAATATACTGTACTAGATGATATTGACTGTAATATACTGTACTAGAAAATATTGACTGTAATATACCGTAAGTTAGTATATTGACTGTAATATACTGTAAGTTAGTATATTGACTGTAATATACTGTAAGTTAGTATATTGACTGTAATATACTGTAAGTTAGTATATTGACTGTAATATACTGTAAGTTAGTATATTGACTGTAATATACTGTAAGTTAGTATATTGACTGTAATATACTGTAAGTTAGTATATTGACTGTAATATACTGTAAGTTAGTATATTGACTGTAATATACTGTAAGTTAGTATATTGACTGTAGTATACTGTAAGTTAGTATATTGACTGTAATATACTGTAAGTTAGTATATTGGCTGTAATATACTGTAAGTTAGTATATTGGCTGTAATATACTGTAAGTTAGTATATTGACTGTAATATACTGTAAGTTAGTATATTGACTGTAATATACTGTAAGTTAGTATACTTATATAATGTCTACGAAATATTATATAGTAAATTGTTCTCTAAATAGTAAGAAAATAATTTGAAAGGAATTGTTTTGGGAAATAAAGCGTTATTTATCTTATACTAGTGATAGCTATATAAAGTTATATATTATATTGCACTAATTAATTACATATTATATTATAGTAATTAATTATATATTATATTACACTAATTAATTATATATTATATTACACTAATTAATTATATATTATATTGCACTTATTAATTTTATATTATATCATAGTAAAAAATTATATATTATATTACAGTAATTATTTATATATTATATCATAGTAATTAATTATATATTATATTATAGTAATTATTTATATATTGTATCATAGTAATTAATTATATATTATATTATAGTAATTATTTATATATTATATTATATTAAATAATCATATATTACATCAGAGTGTTCTCTATAACATGGTTAACATAGTTTTAATATAAATAAGCTGGTACTATGACATCCTTAGAGTGTCACATAATAAAGACAGCGTCACATAATAAAGACAGTGTCACATAATAAAGGCAGTGTCACATAATAAAGTCAGTGTCACATAATAAAGGCAGCGTCACATAATAAAGACAGCGTCACATAATAAAGACAGTGTCACATAATAAAGGCAGCGTCACATAATAAAGGCAGCGTCACATAATAAAGGCAGCGTCACATAATAAAGACAGCGTCACATAATAAAGACAGCGTCACATAATAAAGACAGTGTCACATAATAAAGACAGCGTCACATAATAAAGACAGCGTCACATAATAAAGACAGCGTCACATAATAAAGACAGCGTCACATAATAAAGACAGCGTCACATAATAAAGACAGCGTCACATAATAAAGACAGCGTCACATAATAAAGACAGTGTCACATAATAAAGGCAGTGTCACATGATAAAGACAGTGTCACATAATAAAGACAGTGTCACATAATAAAGACAGTGTCACATCACGTCACTGGACTCCAGTATCAACATACTTCATGCTGTTTAGCTGTGCATGACTTCAAATATTCGATTTCTTTCTGCTGCTTCTGCAACATCTCTAGGACTTGTGTGCTTTTTTGTCTTTCTAGCACTAGTGTCTATTAAACAGTGTACGTACAAGTATATTACAGGAGAACTAGTATCTACCAAACAGTATACGTACAAGTATGTTACAGGAGAACTAGTGTCTACCAAACAGTATACGTACAAGTATATTACAGGAGAACTAGTATCTACCAAACAGTATACGTACAAGTATATTACAGGAGAACTACTGTCTACCAAACAGTGTACGTACAAGTATGTTACAGGAGAACTAGTGTCTACCAAACAGTATACGTACAAGTATATTACAGGAGAACTAGTGTCTACCAAACAGTATACGTACAGGTATATTACAGAAGAACTAGTGTCTACCAAACAGTATACGTACAAGTATGTTACAGGAGAACTACTGTCTACCAAACAGTATACGTACAAGTATATTACAGGAGAACTACTGTCTACCAAACAGTATACGTACAAGTATATTACAGGAGAACTAGTGTCTACCAAACAGCATACGTACAAGTATAGGAAGTTGTAAAGTTAGTGTTTATCATGATAAGGTGAGAAGACCAACCTCGTTCAGGTCAGCAACCATCTTCTTGTATTCTGAAAGTAGGTGACTGGTTGGAGCTCCATCACTGGCTGAGGAAGTACACACTTCTCTGGAATCACTCTGTTGACACATGTCACTCTGCTGACACATGTCACTCTGTTGATTCATTTCACTTTGCTGACTCAGTTCACTCTGTTGACACATTTCACTCTGTTGACTACTGCCAGCACAAATGGACCTCTCCCCCTTCACCAGACATTCCATAACTACTTTATCTTTGCAACTCTTGTGAGCATTTATACTGCAGTCCTTACACTTCCACCCTTGCTTCGTGGCCCCCCACAGCTGCAGTTATACAACGTAATAATATAATGTCACATATCTAGGTCAACTATTACTACTCTGTATACATTAGTATGATGTCACATATCTAGGTCAACTATTACTACTCCGTATACATTAGTATAATGTCACACATCTAGGTCAACTATTACTACTCCGTATACATTAGTATGATGTCACATATCTAGGTCAACTATTACTACTCCGTATACATTAGTATGATGTCACATATCTAGGTCAACTATTACTACTCTGTATACATTAGTATGATGTCACATATCTAGGTCAACTATTACTACTATGTATACATTAGTATGATGTCACACATCTAGGTCAACTATTACTACTCTGTATACATTAGTATAATGTCACACATCTAGGTCAACTATTACTACTCCGTATACATTAGTTTGATGTCACACATCTAGGTCAACTATTACTACTCCGTATACATTAGTTTGATGTCACACATCTAGGTCAACTATTACTACTCCGTATACATTAGTTTGATGTCACACATCTAGGTCAACTATTACTACTCCGTATACATTAGTTTGATGTCACACATCTAGGTCAACTATTACTACTCTGTATACATTAGTATGATGTCACACATCTACGTAATTAATCTAGAATGTTCCAACTCACCAACCCCGAGCAGTGGTCACAGAACTTAAGCTTAAAGTAGGTTGTCTCTTCAAAGTTATGTCTGGCTGTTTGTTTACTGGAGCTACACTTTGCTAACAGGAAGTATCGACTTACTTCATTCTCACTCAGCAGCCCGTTTCTGAGAGACAATATAATATAAATATAATATTATATGATATAATATAATACAGTATGATATAATATAATATATTATAATACAACATAATATAATATAATATAATACAATATAATATAATACAATACAATATAATAATATAATGTAATATAATATAATAGTATAATACAATATATTATAATACAACATAATATAATATAATCTATTATAATATAATATAATACAATATAATATAATATAATATAATACAACATAAAATAATATAATCTATTATAATATAATATAACACAATATAATATAATATAATATTACACTCACTCTGAAATGCCAAGAAGGCTCATTGACTCAATGAAAGGAAAATTTCTTGAGATGAGATCCAATTCCTCAATAGATATGAACCCATCTCGGTCATCATCATAGTTTCTAAATATAGCCTTCAACACACACCATTTCTAAATATAGCCTTCAACACACACCATTCCTAAATATAGCCTTCAACACACACTTTATTTATATATTTATACACTCTCTATACAGTGTATAGTGTATAGTATATAGTATATAGTATATAGTACATAGTACATAGTATATAGTATATAGTATATAGTACATAGTATATAGTATATAGTATATAGTATATAGTATATAGTATATAGTGTATAGTGTATAGTGTATAGTGTATAGTGTATAGTGTATAGTATATAGTATATAGTATATAGTATATAGTATATAGTGTATAGTGTATAGTGTATAGTGTATAGTGTATAGTGTATAGTGTATAGTATATAGTATATAGTATATAGTATATATTATATAGTACACGTACCTTAACCATACTGGATATGTGTTTGTTAATCATAGACTCATCAGGAGGTCTGCAAGCATTTCTCCAAGAAGAAGTGAGAGTGAACTGAGATGAGTTGAGATGAGGGACTGGTATCTAAATTATCATATAGTATTACATAGCACATTATAGTATATTGTATAGTATATTGTATAGTATCATATAATATATCATATAGTATCATATAGTATATCATATGGTATAGTATCATATAGTATATCATATAGTATATCATATAGTGTATCATAATTATAGTATCAGATAATATATCATATGGTATTATATAGCATAGTATATCATATAATATCATATAATATCATATATATAGCACATCATATAGTATTACATAGTATAGCATATCATACAGTATAGTATCACACAGTATCATATAGTAATAGCGTTGCAATACCACACTGCTGGGCTGACTGACACGGGGCTCTCTAGATAAAGACCGCTGGTAGATTTCCTCATCAGAATAAAAGATGTCTATAGCAAAGTTGAGTGTGTCCAGGATATCCGGGGTCACTCGGTGCAGAAAAGGGAGAGAGTGGAGACAGATGAGGCGTGACATTACGTCTGATATCAAGGTCAGTTTGTGAAAGTTGAGACATTGTGCTGCCTCTCCTACTGTGTCAGCGTGAGCCGAGTTCACTGCTACGAGGTCTTTCAGATGAATGCCTCTGCATATGCATGTATGTATATATAGTAACAGAGTATACAGTACTATGTTATAGTAACAGAGTATACAGTACTATGTTATAGTAACAGAGTATACAGTACTATGTTACAGTGACAGAGTATACAGTACTACGTTATAGTAACAGAGTATACAGTACTACGTTATAGTAACAGAGTATACAGTACTATGTTATAGTAACAGAGTATACAGTACTACGTTATAGTAACAGAGTATACAGTACTACGTTATAGTAACAGAGTATACAGTACTATGTTATATAGTAACAGAGTATACAGTACTATGTTATAGTAACAACTCACACGATTGGATAGTAGAAGGAGCTGTCTTCAGTCAGCGAGTTGATTAACTTCCTGTAGTTCTGGTAGTTGTTTTTCGCTGACACCAGCTCTGAGAGCTCTTCTAGTATCTGTCATCATTCAAAGTAACAGTATAGATACACACACACACACACACACATATATACATACATACACACACATACATATACACACACACACACACACACTCACATACACACACACACACACATATATTATATATAATGTTAATTAGAAGTATTTGTAACGCCCACCTTCTGTGTCGCAGGGGAAAGATGGCTGAAAGTTTTATGGAGTCTCACAATACAACTGTGGGTTATACTCCCAACTACAGCCATTGCTGTGTTAAAACTTCTCATTTTCACTAGATGCTGTCAAAGTAAAATTACACCATGTGCAGTAACAAGTACCATTTGTATTCTTTCATCATAGTTGTAAAATACTAACATAACATCCTTTCCTTTTATGAGCAAGAAGCAACATGAATCCTTATTACTGAAAGGGGAGGGTGCTGATATGTACTATTGAAAAGGGAACACTTTTAAATCAAATATTTAGATCACAAGCCATGTAACAAAGTGTAAATATATAAAATAAAATGAGAAAACACGCACCTGGGCGGTTTGAAGAAATCTTGTTATGATTATTGCTCTCTCCTTAGCACTACTCTTTGACAGTACCATTAGCTGTATCCACTGAGTGAGTCCATTAAAAACAGTTACTGATCTCTCCAAGTGAGGGATGCCATCCATCGAAGATGTCTTGGCATATTTCTTGCAATCTTCAAACTAATGAAAGCAAGAGATTGAGTTTGAGCATATGCAATATATCTATATCTATCTATCGGGTGTTATAAGTTGGTATACTCACAGTGATGTCACTGCACACTTGGTAGTCTATGTAACTCAGATGTATTGCCAACTCTTCACAATTTAGATTTTCAATGATTAAAGATGTTCTTTGTTTACTCTGATTAGCTGCGCGACAGATCTTTAGGAGCTTAGCTTTTGATTTTCTTTTTTGTGCCCAACAGCCAGACTGAATTTGATCTGTAATGTATAAAACCAGAAGCTGCTGGTAAATCATTAGTTTGAGAGAATCGCTGCTTCTCGCTACCAGCATTTAGCTTTGAATCAACTTATAGATCCGGTCTGAAACTGCCTCAAATAGTCAAAGTAATGGTTAGATTTGATATCAAAATGATTCAGTTTTTACAACAGCTTACCACTTGCAAAGTGCATTAGTTAAAACTTAGCCTGTCTTGAGGAATGAATAGTTATTCAAATGTTATTGAAAACGACTGACACTGCTAATGCATGCCACAATTTTAGGTAAAAATGCCACAAATCGAAAGTAGGTAAAATGGCAAGCTGATGTAAAGTTTTCCCAAACCCCAAACCCTAAACTCAAGCCTACATCCCCAAACTCTAATATTGAAAATGTGACATTTTTACCTACTTTTCCACTTGTGCCATTTTACTGGAATTAGATAGTGGATAGCAGGTATTATGTGGCAACCAGGTATCATGTGACAGGCAGGTATCATGTGACAGGCAGGCATTATGTGACAGGCAGGTATCATGTGACAGGCAGGTATTATGTGACAAGCAGGTATGCTGTGACCAGCAGGTGTACTGTGACAGGCAGGTATTATGTGGCATTAAGCAGGTATCATGTGACCAGCAGGTGTGCTGTGACAAGCAGGTATGCTGTGACAGGCAGGTGCATGTGACCAGCAGGTATGCTGTGACAAGCAGGTGTGCTGTGACAGGCAGGTGCATGTGATGTGACAGTCATTACCTACACCTCGCACAGCAAGTACTGTGGTATTTTAAGAACGGGTATGGAAAGTTGCAAGTGTTACCTAGCGATGGTGAAAGATACACCTTAGAAATATCAGCCTTGGCAGATGGAGCTGATTTGATATTAAATTATTTGAATATGAATCATACATTGCATCTATAATAACTGCAGTATAGAGTAATAATGATACTAGACAATGTTAGCACTATCAATAAACAAATTCCTAGAGAGCAAACAACTCACAGAAGTTGAGTGAAGACACCAGGTGATTAGGCATGTTATTGCTGGCAATGGCTTTTCTGAACTTTTTCAAGGCTGATAATAGTTGTGGACAGGATTGGAAGTGGTGAGGATACGTCTCCATCCAGTACCTGTAGTTGATTACTAAGACTATTTCATCTCCATAGCAACCAACTATTGAGACATATGATGATAGAGCACACCATAAACTACTAAATGTCTCTGAAACACACAAACTATAGCTAGTCTAAGCGGTGACACGACATTTTGAAAATGATAATTGGAAAACAGCTATTTGGGAAATGAACAATTAGAAAATGGACAATTAGAAAATAGACATTTGGAAAATAGACATTTGGAAAAGGAAAATTATTCAACATGATCTAGTTTTGAAGGGTTGTTTGGTATCTGGTCAATTCTAAAATAGCTTTTAAAAATAAATATAATGGCTGAATCAGTTAGGCTATCATTGAAGTAGAATTAGTTACCGAGTAGTTTTAATTTTAAATTGTTCACATTTACAAAAGCTATTTGGAACCCGACCAGATACTAAGTGCCCCCTCTGGACTAGACCATCTTGAACATTCTTCATTTTCCAAATGTCATTTTCCAATTGGTGTTTTCCAACTGTCATTTTCGAAATGTCGTGGATTCAGTATAAGCATTCACCTCAAAACATGGCACACCAGATGGCATCTCTCGGAGTTTTTGGAGTCTTTGGTACTCTGGTTGCTCACCAGAGAATTGGGGGTGGGGGTCAAGTCCTTCCGCTCTGAGACTGGGCCGCCAAGAGTAGCAACTGAGTTTTTATTTTCTAACTGCTGCAGACATTTGTTATGTCTCTCCCTCAGCGAGGCGTCACTGCATACACACTGCAGCTTTCTGGAGAACTAAATTATATCTACTTACTCTATATGACTGTAACTTATATTATATATACTTACTCTATATGACTGTAACTTATATTATATACTTACTCTATATGACTGTAACTTATATTATATATACTTACTCTGTATGACTGTAACTTATATTATATCTACTTACTCTATATGAATGTAACTTATATTATATATACTTACTCTACATGACTGTAACTTATATTATATCTACTTACTCTATATGACTGTAACTTATATTATATATACTTACTCTACATGACTGTAACTTATATTAAATTATATACTTACTCTATATGACTGTAACTTATATTATATATACTTACTCTATATGACTGTAACTTATATTAAATTATATACTTACTCTATATGACTGTAACTTATATTATATATACTTACTCTATATGACTGTAACTTATATTATATCTACTTACTCTACATGACTGTAACTTATATTATATCTACTTACTCTATATGACTGTAACTTATATTATATCTACTTACTCTATATGACTGTAACTTATATTATATCTACTTACTGCATATGACTGTAGCTTAGTGTGTCTTCCCCTGGGAGAATGTAACACAACCTGGCTAGTAATAGCACTGAACAGATGCAAGGAGCTGGTGAACCACTGGTGGGCTGACAGAATAGTTCTCACATCTGAGACTTTCTCTGCTGGCAAAGTTCCAGTTTCTATGTCTGTGATAAGCAAAGATGTCCATATAACCATTGTATATAACCATTGTATATAACCATTGTATATAACCATTGTATATAACCATTGTATATAACCATTGTATATAAGCATTGTATATAACCATTGTATATAACCATTGTATATAACCATTGTATATTACCATTGTATATTACCATTGTATAGTACCATTGTACATAACCATTGTATATTACCATTGTATATTACCATTGTATATAACTATTGTATATAACCATTGTATATAACCATTGTATATTACCATTGTATATAACCATTGTATATAACCATTGTATATAACTATTGTATATAACCATTGTATATAACCATTGTATATTACCATTGTATATTACCATTGTATAGTACCATTGTACATAACCATTGTATATTACCATTGTATATTACCATTGTATATTACCATTGTATAGTACCATTGTACATAACCATTGTATATTACCATTGTATATAACTATTGTATATAACTATTGTATATAACCATTGTATATTACCATTGTATATAACCATTGTATATAACCATTGTATATTACCATTGTATATTACCATTGTATAGTACCATTGTACATAACCATTGTATATTACCATTGTATATTACCATTGTATATAACCATTGTATATTACCATTGTATATTACCATTGTATATAACCATTGTATATAACCATTGTATATAACCATTGTATATAATAGTCTACAATTCACACTTTCTCAAGTCATCACCTACCAAATGATAGTATCATCTTCTCTACTAAACATTCCAGTGTCACGTGATTAGTGCAGAGTCCTCTCTTAGCCTCTGATTGTTGAGGGAAATCAGATATATTATGTTGATCCATCTTAGACAGCATGTGTTGACTATTACTCTAGGAATGAATAGTGTGGTTATGTTATGATATTACAACTATAGAAGCAACAATACACCTTACCTTATCATACCTGTCTAGTGTATGCACTAACATTACACCGTTGCGTTTTTACTTCTGAACAAATCATCTAAAATCATTACATCACACAACTCCATAACACAAAGTTGTACAATTTTTATCTAGTGAAAAGTATCAAAGGCTGATTTTATCGAAAAGTGATAATAATTCAAGGAAAGCGAGTGACAACTTATGAAAAGAGCACAGAAGAGTTATCAAAGAGACAGAACTAGAAGCAATGTCCAAACCTTACCTCTTCTATCATGTAGAGTCATGTGAATATCTCTAATGACAACTTGTGTTTACACTCGTCAAACATCACCTGCAGCACTGATGATAGCCTGTCTGTCTGTGTGTCATCAGCTAGCTGAGTGGTAGACTAGATATACTTCATTCTGATGTGCAATCAATAGATGGAATGATTCAATTATCAGCTACCCTCAGTGAGCCCAGTGCCTCTGTGTGGGTAAACGAAGTTATCTAGTAAACCATGTAGCATCTAGGAAAGTGTCTGTCTAATTAAAGCAGTCAGGTGAAGTTGCATGCAGCTTGTATACCCAACTAAAAAATACCATTTAGGCTAGCTTCGCTATTGTCTATACTCTGTAGTTTACAGTTTAACTAATTTAAATCTCCCAGAATATTTGCTATGACTAACATAATACTATGAGCTACATTCTAGCAGATAGCCCAGAACTGCTGCTGCAGAATATATCAGACACTCACTATAATATTTATTATATATATGCTTACAGAGGAATTCAACAAGTTAGACTACTTTCAACTCCTATTATTGTCAACAAAGTAAAAAATTACAAATACATTGAGGATGAAATAGCACAGGAAAACAGAATTTTAGAATTATCCGCTATGATGACACCAAAAAATATTGCTATAGCCTACTATAAGCCATTTTAGATTAATATATTAGCCAAATCTTCCAGAACAACATGCGGCAAAGTATTGCATGCAAGATAAATTTTATAGTCCCCAAGTGGCAATCATGCTTTTGCTCTTTTAGCAAAGCAAGTGTTGACAGTAATGATATTAGGAGAGGTATGTACGCTATAATACACGCAGCTATCCAGCCAGACTTGCGGCAGCGGATATAATGAGAGTTGTTTTCTCATGAAAAACATATGGCAGTTGAAATGACAGTTATGCTTTGAAAATTGATTATATATATATATATATATGTACTACATTATATATTATTTATATACATAGCTTTTGTCTTTTTAATTTAAAATATTTTTGTGAAGAGCCATTAAACAGGGCTTCGATGGCGTGAGAACAACGACCGTATGTGTACACCATAATTATTGTTTCCGGCTGAGTAAGTAGCGATAACTTGACAATTAGTTTTAAATAAATCAAATGGTAATTAATATTATAAAAAATATTGATAATCACTATGAGTAAGAGTCGGCTTCAATTTTTGATTTGAAAGCTGCTAGATTTAGCAATAATCAGGTTGTTCAATGTGTTAGAGTTTTAAATGATTTTCACCAATTAGTAGTCTTGATGGTTAGGCCTACGCCTTCAGTTTTGGAATTACTTGAAAGTTGAATTAGACATTACATTACTCACGTTACTATTAGTATTAGTAATATTAATAGTAATATTATTACCATTACTATTAGTATTACTATTGGTTTATTTTCAATTTAAATTTTAACTTTATGTTTAGCTCACTAACTCCGAGTCACTCGCTCTCATTGACATTATGATTATCATTATGATTAACTCCGAGTTCAACTACTACTAGGAACTAGTTTTACTTTTTACAGATTGGGTTTAGTTTTGCTCTCACTCTAAGCTTAAAGTTGAAGTTTTTATTTATTTTAAGTTTATTATAATTTTCAAATTCTGAAATTGACTTATGCAACTCGACGCCGAAACTTGGAAGTGAACTGACTCTTAGTCTTATAGTTATAGATTTTAAACAGTAAAAGCCAAACATAAACTTAAAGTAAATTTATTTACGGTGTAAAATAATGATATCATAGTCATACTGTTAGTATTAGTAATACTGAAAGTGGATAAGATAGCCCACAGACCATAGGTGTACTGCTAACGGTAACTGTTACTGTAAGTGTAGGTGTATCTTTTAGTATTAATTGGTATTACTATCAGTATGTAATTAACTACTATAAATTGAACTGTTACAATTATTATTATTTATAATATTGGGATTTGATTTACCAATAGGCAATAGCTATAGGCAATTACAGAATGATAAAGTGATTATGGTATTAGTATTTGGTAATACTAATGGTAGTAACTATGAGATACGATATTAGTGATAGCCATGAGGTATGCTATATTTGAAGCTGATGCTATCAGCAATAGTTCTATGATAGTGTTTTTGTAGAATCTGAAGAAATGATCGGATGGTAGAAGAATATTTTTTTAGTTTCATGTGTTGAAAAATGAGAAAAGTTATGAATATTGACGTAACGTCATCAGCGAATACGATCTCCTCAAATGACCTTTCCTCTAGTCATGCTTCATCTCTGGGGCTGCAACTATCCTACTCCCCTGCCCTACTCAACGACAACCACACTCTGGCCAGCCAAGTACGCCAAGCTGGCCACCTCTCCTATACCTCAGACAAACACCCGCGCCATTTCCTTGAGTCCATGTGTCTCCTCTACAAGCGCCACGAACTCTGTGACGTCACCATTTGCGTTGGCAATCATAGAATCCCGGCTCATAAAGTTGTGTTGTCCGCTTGCAGTCCGTACTTCTGTGCCATGTTTACAGGTAATACTATGTTTACAGGTAATACTATGTTTACAGGTAATACTATGTTTACAGGTAATATTATGTTTACAGGTAATATTATGTTTATTGGTAACACTATGTTTACAGGTGATACCATGTTTACAGGTAATATTATGTTTACAGGTAATATTATGTTTACAGGTAATATTATGTTTACAGGTAATATTATGTTTACAGGTAATACTATGTTTACAGGTAATATTATGTTTACAGGTAATATTATGTTTACAGGTAATACTATGTTTACAGGTAACACCATGTTTACAGGTAATATTATGTTTACAGGTAATATTATGTTTATTGGTAATACTATGTTTACAGGCGATACCATGTTTACAGGTAATATTATGTTTACAGGTAATATTATGTTTATTGGTAATACTATGTTTACAGGTGATACCATGTTTACAGGTAATATTATGTTTACAGGTGAACTGGCTGAAAGCAAGCAAACGGAAGTCACTATCAAAGATGTTGATGAAATGGCGCTACAAACTCTAATAGGTCAGTTTATTCTCAGATATTTCTGTTTCACATCTTTCTATAGATTTCTATATTCTATACTTCTGCTACACTGCCTATAGATTTCTATATTCTAGACTTCTGCTACACTGCCTATAGATTTCTATATTCTAGACTTCTACTACACTGCTTATAGATTTCTATACTCTAGACTTCTGCTACACTGCCTATAGATTTCTATACTCTAGACTTCTGCTACACTGCCTATAGATTTCTATATTCTAGACTTCTGCTACACTGCCTATAGATTTCTATATTCTAGACTTCTGCTACACTGCCTATAGATTTCTATATTCTAGACTTCTACTACACTGCTTATAGATTTCTATACTCTAGACTTCTGCTACACTGCCTATAGATTTCTATACTCTAGACTTCTGCTACACTGCCTATAGATTTCTATATTCTAGACTTCTACTACACTGCTTATAGATTTCTATACTCTAGACTTCTGCTACACTGCCTATAGATTTCTATATTCTAGACTTCTGCTACACTGCTTATAGATTTCTATATTCTAGACTTCTGCTACACTGCTTATAGATTTCTATATTCTAGACTTCTGCTACACTGCTCACGTTGTGGTGGAGGAATCCAACGTACAGACACTGCTGCCCGCTGCCTGCATACTCCACCTCAAGGAAATACAGAACATTTGCTGTGAGTTCCTCAAGCAGCAACTCGCGCCGTCCAATGTTCTGGGAATCCGTGCGTTTGCCGACACTCACGCTTGCCGCGAGCTGCTTCGTGCTGCCGATAAGTTTACGCAGAGTCACTTCAGTGAGGTCATGGACAGCGAGGAGTTCATGTTGCTGCCTCTCAATCAGCTCATAGACATCATCTCTAGTGATGAGTTGAATGTTCAGAATGAAGAGCAGGTCTTCGTGGCAGCAATGGCTTGGGTGAAGAACAATCTAGAGGAAAGGAAGGCTTACTTATCTATGGTAAGTGTTAATGGTGATCCAGTACTAAGTTACTCTAGAGGTGTGCTGGTATGTGTGTAGTGTTAGAGGTGTGCTGGTATGTGTATAGTGTTAGAGGTGTGCTGGTATGTGTGTAGTGTTAGAGGTGTGCTGGTATGTGTATAGTGTTAGAGCTGTGCTGATATGTGTATAGTGTTAGAGGTGTGCTGGTGTGTGTATAGTGTTAGAGGTGTGCTGGTGTGTGTATAGTGTTAGAGGTGTGCTGGTGTGTGTATAGTGTTAGAGGTGTGCTGGTATGTGTATAGTGTTAGAGGTGTGCTGATATGTGTATAGTGTTAGAGGTGTGCTGGTGTGTGTATAGTGTTAGAGGTGTGCTGGTGTGTGTATAGTGTTAGAGGTGTGCTGGTGTGTGTATAGTGTTAGAGGTGTGCTGGTATGTGTATAGTGTTAGAGGTGTGCTGGTGTGTGTATAGTGTTAGAGGTGTGCTGGTATGTGTATAGTGTTAGGGGTGTGCTGGTATGTGTATAGTGTTAGAGGTGTGCTGGTGTGTGTATAGTGTTAGAGGTGTGCTGGTATGTGTATAGTGTTAGAGGTGTGCTGGTATGTGTAAAGTGTTAGAGGTGTGCTGGTATGTGTATAGTGTTAGATATGTGCTGGTATGTGTATAGTGTTAGAGGTGTGCTGGTATGTGTATAGTGTTAGAGGTGTGCTGGTATGTGTATAGTGTTAGAGGTGTGCTGGTGTGTGTATAGTGTTAGAGGTGTGCTGGTAATACTTATATTGGCTGTGACTTATTCACCAGGTTCTCCAACATGTCCGATTCCCACAGATGCAGCCCAAGTTCCTTGTAGGAACTGTTGGCACGGACCTGTTGATTAAGTCTGATGAGTCGTGCAGAGATCTGGTGGATGAGGCTAAGAATTATCTGCTCTTGCCTCAGGACAGGTCGTCCATGCAGGGCCCTCGTACTCGGCCTCGTAAACCTATCAAATGTGGAGAGGTTTTGTTTGCTGGTAGGTTTACTCTCTACTAACTGTTTACTCTCTGCTAACTATATACTCTCTGCTAACTGTATACTCTCTACTATATACTCTCTACTAACTGTATACTCTCTACTAACTATATACTCTCTGCTAACTGTTTACTCTCTAATAACTATATACTCTCTACTAACTATATACTCTCTACTAACTATATACTCTCTACTAACTATATACTCTCTACTAACTATATACTCTCTACTAACTATATACTCTCTACTAACTGTTTACTCTCTGCTAACTATATACTCTCTACTAACTGTATACTCTCTACTAACTATATACTCTCTACTAACTATATACTCTCTACTAACTATATACTCTCTACTAACTGTTTACTCTCTGCTAACTATATACTCTCTACTAACTGTATACTCTCTACTAACTATATACTCTCTACTAACTATATACTCTCTACTAACTATATACTCTCTACTAACTGTTTACTCTCTGCTAACTATATACTCTCTACTAACTGTATACTCTCTACTATATACCTGTATACTCTCTACTATATACTTGTATACTCTCTACTAACTGTTTACTCTCTACTAACTGTTTACTCTCTACTAACTGTATACTCTCTACTAACTATATACTCTCTACTAACTGTATACTCTCTACTATATACCTGTATACTCTCTACTATATACTCTCTACTAACTGTATACTCTCTGCTAACTATATACTCTCTACTAACTATATACTCTCTACTAACTATATACTCTCTACTATATACTCTCTACTAACTATATACTCTCTACTAACTATATACTCTCTACTAACTGTATAATATATATGTTATTATATGATATGATATTATATTATATTATATGATATGTTGCAGTTGGTGGCTGGTGCTCAGGCGATGCAATCAACAGCGTAGAGAAATATGACCCGATAACCAAAGACTGGAGAATGGTGGCTTCAATGAACAAGCGGCGGTGCGGAGTTGGGGTTGCTGTTTTGAATGACCTTCTATACGCTGTGGGAGGTCACGACGGCCAGAGCTATCTCAACTCCATTGAGAGGTAGACACACTTTGTCCAGTAGCCGAGATAATCAGCATTGCTCATTGCTGGCTGTCAACTCGTGTAACACTTTGATGTGACTAAATTACAAGTATTTTATTGTTAGATACGACCCACAAATGAACAGATGGAGCTGTGATGTGGCCCCGACGTCTTCCTGTAGAACCAGTGTTGGAGTTGCGGTCCTTGACGGGTATCTGTATGCCTGCGGGGGGCAGGATGGAGTGAGCTGTCTCAACTACGTGGAGAGATACGACCCACAATTCAACTGCTGGACTAAGATCGCTCCTATGAATAGTCGTAGACTGGGAGTTGGAGTGGCTGTGTTGGCGGGCTACCTCTATGCAGTTGGGGGCTCTGATGGACAGTCCCCACTCAACACAGTGGAAAGGTATGACCCCAGGCTGAACTCGTGGACCAAAGTCTCTCCAATGGGAACTCACAGGAAGCACCTGGGAGTGGCTGTCTACAACAACATGATCTACGCTGTCGGAGGGCGGGATGATTCCTCCGAACTCAGCAGTGCTGAGCGTTACAATCCCTCAATCAATACCTGGCAGCCAGTGGTGGCCATGACTTCAAGGAGGAGTGGGGTGAGTAGTTTGTTAGTCGGTGTGGTGTGTTGGTGTGGTGTGGTGGTGTTATATGTTGGTGTGGTGTGTTGGTGTGGTGTGTCAGTGTTATATGTTGGTGTGGTGTGTTGGTGTGGTGTGTCAGTGTTATATGTTGGTGTGGTGTGTTGGTGTGGTGTGTCAGTGTTATATGTTGGTGTGGTGTGTTGGTGTTATGTGTTGATCTGGTGTTTTGTGATATTCCTCTGTCTGTATACTCTCACATACTTTAGGTGGGACTGAGTGTTGTTAATGGACAGCTCATAGCTATTGGTGGGTTTGACGGCACTACTTACCTCAAAACTATAGAAATACTGGACTCTGATTGCTGGAAACTCTGGAATGGAATGAACTACAGAAGGTTGGGTGGTGGGGTTGGCGTGGTCAAAATGTCACAGAACGAATACAGTGTCCCGTGGTAACACCACACACCTTCTCTTTGCAGTAATTTGCCTCATAACCTACTCTTTATGATGTTAATACACCCAATACGAGCTAAATAAACACCTCCCCCTACCTGATGGCCTCATTTAACTTCCCCCTCCCCCAATTGGCTCATTATGCACCCTCTTTTCTCCTCATAAATATTTTTGTAGTGTTTTACAATATAACTAGATGTTTTGCTATTTATTAATGTTGTACATATTTCACTGTAAACTGCTATAGTCATAACCACCCCCAATGGACTTCTTCCTGCATGTGATTCTACACTCTTTTTACGTTAATCCCAACGCCTTCTATATGTCTCAATGCAACTGTCTCCGTACTTGTATATAAAATATAGTTATTCAGTATTTTCAGTTTTATTTTTTGTGCGAATATTAATTATAATGTTTTAACCTCGTAAAGTTTATATTTACGTAAATAGAAGGAAATTTTATCTCAACTCTACTGGCGACTGCCCTGTCAATGATACTTTATAATTATCACATAAAAGTTGTCATTCCATAGTAATAGGTTTTAATCACTAGCAATATTCTATAGTAACTGTAGTATATGTTATAGTAACTATAGTGATATATTATAGTTACTATAGTTATATACTATAGTAACTATAGTAAGATACTATAGTTACTATAGTAATATACTATAGTTACTATAGTATATTACTATAGTAACTACAGTAAGATACTATAGTAACTATAGTAATATACTATAGTAGCTCTAGTAGCAACTGATATGCAATGAAATAACCCAAATTCTGTAACTGTGGTAGGTTGATATTAACACCCATGACTAAAATCTTTATTGCAGCACTTTAAATTGTATACAGAGATAATTATAATATACTGAGTAATGAATACACAATAGAAAATGACAAGCTTTAAAAAATGAAGTAATTGCACCAACTGATAGCTATAGACACTGTAAGTAGTTTGATAACAAATTTCATAAAATGAAAAAACCATATAAAGTTGATATGTTATAGAACAACTGCATTCTAAAAATTACTAAAAAAAAATCATTGCATAAAATTGAGTGGATATAAAACATAATATCATTAGAAGAGGGGCGTAAGACTGAGTGGATACAGATACCTAATATCATTAGGAGAGGGGGACATAAGACTGAGTGGATATAGATACCTAATGTTATTAGGAGAGGGGGACGTAGGACTGAGTAGATACAGATACCTAACATTATTAGGAGAGGGGGACGTAAGACTGAGTGGATATAGATACCTAATATCATTAGGAGAGGGGGACATAAGACTGAGTAGATACAGATACCTAATGTTATTAGGAGAGGGGGACATAAGACTGAGTGGATATAGATACCTAATGTCATGAGAAAAGGGGGCATAAAGCTGAGCAGTTGAGAGATTGATTATGTGGTTGTGGACATTAGCTGATTGTCACCTTATAAGCAATTAACATTATTTTGTCCTTTTGATAGGCCAAAATTGAAATGAAAACTTGTGGGAACAGTTATAAAACAATGTTACATGGTAAAATAAATATTTACATGTACAGAAGTGAACTAATATCCTCAGTATGTACAGTAGTCAATGAGATGGCGGATACAGTGTGAAATTATAAAACAAAACATGGTGAAGATTATTATATACATGGTTGACCAATCAAGGGTTGTCGGTGGATGGGCCAGCGTGATCTTCTGGTCCTTGAAACACTATCAACTCATTCCTAAAATAAATAGTAGGAACATGTAGATTGTTCTCTCTCTCGACACTACATACATTGTCTACACTCTACACTGTCTACACTACATACACTGTCTACACTACATACACTGTCTACACTACATACATTGTCTACACTCTACACTGTCTACACTACATACACTGTCTACACTACATACACTGTCTACACTACATACATTGTCTACACTCTACACTGTCTACACTATATACATTGTCTACACTGTCTACACTATATACATTGTCTACACTCTACACTACATACATTGTCTACACTACATACACTGTCTACACTACATACACTGTCTACACTACATACATTGTCTACACTACATACACTGTCTACACTATATACATTGTCTACACTACATACACTGTCTACACTACATACACTGTCTACACTACATACATTGTCTACACTACATACACTGTCACACCAACACTGTCACACCCACACTGTCACACCAACACTGTCACACCCACACTGTCACACCAACACTGTCACACCCACACTGTCACACCCACACTGTCACACCAACACTGTCACACCCACACTGTCACAGATACAAAAGAAGGAATCGGAATCTAACCTTAACTTAGCAGTTTGAGTTTTGAGGGAAGCCAACTCTAGCCTCAGTCTGATGTTCTCCTGCTCGAGGAAAGCTGCTCGGATGGCGATCTCGTCTTCCTTAGCTCTACGTGAATCACGGGACCTTTTAGCCGCTTCATTATTCTTCCTTCTGCGTTCCCAATACGCTTCATCCTGTGTGTGCATACATGATATACTGGCAGGGAGTAGATGTAGTAGAGAGAGTAGATGTAGAGAGAGTAGATGTAGTAGAGAGAGTAGATGTAGTAGAGAGAGTAGATGTAGTAGAGAGAGTAGATGTAGTAGAGAGAGTAGATGTAGAGAGAGTAGATGTAGTAGAGAGAGTAGATGTAGTAGAGAGAGTAGATGTAGTAGAGAGAGTAGATGTAGTAGAGAGAGTAGATGTAGTAGAGAGAGTAGATGTAGTAGAGAGAGTAGATGTAGTAGAGAGTAGATGTAGTAGAGAGAGTAGATGTAGTATAGAGTAGATGTAGTAGAGAGAGTAGATGTAGTAGAGAGAGTAGATGTAGTAGAGAGTAGATGTAGTAGAGAGAGTAGATGTAGTAGAGAGTAGATGTAGTAGAGAGTAGATGTAGTAGAGAGAGTAGATGTAGTAGAGAGAGTAGATGTAGAGAGAGTAGATGTAGTAGAGAGAGTAGATGTAGTATAGAGTAGATGTAGTAGAGAGAGTAGATGTAGAGAGAGTAGATGTAGTAGAGAGTAGATGTAGTGGAGAGAGTAGATGTAGTAGAGAGTAGATGTAGTAGAGAGTAGATGTAGAGAGAGTAAATGTAGTAGAGAGTAGATGTAGTATAGAGTAGATGTAGAGAGAGTAGATGTAGTAGAGAGAGTAGATGTAGTAGAGAGTAGATGTAGAGAGAGTAGATGTAGTAGAGAGAGTAGATGTAGTAGAGAGAGTAGATGTAGTAGAGAGAGTAGATGTAGAGAGAGTAGATGTAGTAGAGAGTAGATGTAGTAGAGAGAGTAGATGTAGTAGAGAGAGTAGATGTAGAGAGAGTAGATGTAGTAGAGAGAGTAGATGTAGTAGAGAGAGTAGATGTAGTAGAGAGAGTAGATGTAGTAGAGAGAGTAGATGTAGTAGAGAGAGTAGATGTAGTAGAGAGTAGATGTAGAGAGAGTAGATGTAGTAGAGAGTAGATGTAGTAGAGAGAGTAGATGTAGTAGAGAGAGTAGATGTAGAGAGAGTAGATGTAGAGAGAGTAGATGTAGTAGAGAGTAGATGTAGTAGAGAGAGTAGATGTAGTAGAGAGAAAATCACTTGAAACAAACTTACTCTTTTCTTTACCTTTTGGTCGTCTGGCAAAGTCCTAGCCCTCTTTCTGAAACCGCGGTCACTCTTAGAGTTGGGGGTGCCAGGACCGCTGTTGTTGCCAGTTGAAAGGACGGAGGGGGAGGGGGAGTATGAGGAGAGACGGAGATTTTCTGTTGTCTGTGTAGGAAGGGTCATACTTCTTGGTCTCATATCTGTTGTGTAATGGAAAGGAAATGTTACAACAACTTGAGACCGGTACATGGAAAGCCGGTACATTATACCAGCACTACTATCAGTATAGTAACACAATATACGCACTAGCTATATCACTGAGCTCCCCGTTGATAGAATGAGCTGGTGTGAGAGACCTAGCTCCATCGTTCGTCTGTAGACTCTCATCAGATGAGTGGAGAGAGACGCCAGTACTAGCGGTGGCTGAGCTTGTGGCGCTACTACCAGCAGCTGCATGTCCATTTGACCTGTTGATTAGACTCCCTGAGTCTCTTTCCATCAGATCACTTTTACTCTCCGAGACTTTACATACATCAGCTACAACAGGAGCAGCAACACATACACTGGCCTCACTCTCTCACTGTGACTCACTAGTCACTCTCTTACTGTGACTCACTAGTCACTCTCTCACTATGACTCACTAGTCACTCTCTCACTATGACTCACTCACTATGACTCACTAGTCACTCTCTCACTGTGACTCACTAGTCACTCTCTCACTGTGACTCACTAGTCACTCTCTCACTGTGACTCACTAGTCAGTAGTCACTTACTCTCTCGCTGAAAGTCAGTTCAACTCACGGAATATGGCTGTAGTCTGGCTATTATTCAGCCCATTGTCTATCATATCCACCTCCTGGTTAGAGAGCATGGTGGTGGTGTGAACTTCCTTGGGAGAAGTCATCGCTTGGTCTTCATCAATCTGGGTGAGGCTCGCTGACTCAGCAACACTGATTGAATTGGTGCCATTTTGTGAGACTGACAGGTGGTTTCCGTTGGTAGTTGTTGCAGCTACTTGACGACGAGGTGCTCTTTTAGCTTCATCGCTAGCCTTTTGATTCAAAACCTGAAGTACTGACACTCTTCAACAATACTCAACTATATCAGTAACTACCAGCACAGTCACTACCAGCACAGTCACTACGTGCTGAACGGTGACTACCAGCACAGTCACTACCAGCACAGTCACTACCAGCACAGTCACTACCAGCACAGTAACTACCAGCACAGTAACTACCAGCACAGTAACTAACAGCACAGTCACTACGTGCACAGTAACTACCAGCACAGTAACTACCAGCACAGTCACTACCACTACAGTAACTACCAGCACAGTAACTACCAGCACAGTCACTACCACTACAGTAACTACCAGCACAGTAACTACCAGCACAGTCACTACGTGCACAGTAACTACCAGCACAGTAACTACCAGCACAGTAACTACCACCAGTCACTACGTGCTGAACGGTGACTTGTTAGCTACAGATTAGGGTATGAGAGGCAGGAGCTGCAAAGATAATTTTTCATTATTGTTAGAATCTGGCAACTTCAATTTTGGACATAGTTGAGAATTGACTTGAGTGGTGAGACTGTATTGTGCATCACATTTGAATCCAATATCTCCCCATTCAACCAAATTATGTTTAATATATAATACATTTAATCAGCATAACACATCAACTAATAGTCATTATTCAATAATCAGTACTACAGAGTGTAAACTGCAGCAGTACTACAGAGTGCAAACTGCAGCAGTACTACAGAGTGCAAACTACAGCAGTACTACAGAGTGTAAACTACAGCAGTACTACAGAGTGTAAACTAGAGCAGTACTACAGAGTGTAAACTACAGCAGTACTACAGAGTGTAAACTACAGCAGTACTACAGAGTGCAAACTGCAGCAGTACTACAGAGTGCAAACTGCAGCAGTACTACAGAGTGCAAACTACAGCAGTACTACAGAGTGTAAACTACAGCAGTACTACAGAGTGTAAATGTAAACTACAGCAGTACTACAGAGTGCAAACTGAAGCAGTACTACAGAGTGTAAACTGCAGCAGTTTTACAGTGTTCACCTGCTGTTTGTATGCTGTGAACATCTCCTCATGCGACTTCAACGCCTCTGCTAAAACACTGGGATCTGGCATGTTTGATGGCGGCAAAGGTTGTCCTGGAAAGACAGGTGGCAGCGATGGGTGCAGAGGTCGAGATATCGAAGATGCTGCCATCACCTCGGCTTTATTCCCTAACAGATGTTTAGCATTGAAGGAAGGTCGCGACCCATTGCCACCATTTTTAGTACTGGTTGCCTGCGATAGGAGTTTTCTAGCAGCTTCGTGTTGGTGCACCATGGCAGCCATCGGATTGGGCCACATCGGTGGAGGCGGGAAGCCAGGAGGTAGGAAGTTGGGGAAGACAGGAGCACCTGGATAGAACATACCGATTGGCGGAATGGAGGCCTGAGGCAAGAGACTATGAATGTTGGGCATTGGAAGAGAGGACCTGGGCTGGCTAAGCAGACATCTGCTAGAAATAGCGTCTTGTGGAGGGAGGGCGGAATCTTGTGAAGGGAGGGCGGAGTCTTGTGAAGGGAGGGCGGAGTCTTGTGAAGGGAGGGCGGGGTTACTCGACTTTCTGTTGCTGTCTTCAGAGACATCTATGGCACTGTCATTGCTGACTTTACGGATGCTGCTGTCATCAGGCGGAGCATTTCTAACTTTGGTACTAAAGTCTAACGGCTGATCCTGGAGAGGTGAGCTAAGGTGGGGCAGGTTTGGCTGAGGCGAGCTATGGTGGGGCAGGTTTGGCTGAGGCGAGCTATGGTGGGACAGGTTTGGCTGAGGTGAGCTATGGTGGGGCAGGTTTGGCTGAGGTGAGCTATGGTGAGACAAATGTTGACTACATGGTTCTGACTTAATTATTGGACTGAGGGTAGGAGTTGTCCTGTCAGTGATGGAAACATTTCTCATAGCAGTTTCCATTGCCTCTCCCTGTCAACATAATATGACAATGTGAGTTCCAGACACATTCACTTGTTAAACAGCATATACCCTCCCAGCACCTATACCTGGTCTATATTATACCTGGTCTATATTATACCTGGTCTATATTATACCTGGTCTACATTATACCTGGTCTACATTATACCTGGTCCACATTATACCTGGTCTACACTATACCTGGTCTATATTATACCTGGTCTATATTATACCTGGTCTATATTATACCTGGTCTATATTATACCTGGTCTATATTATACCTGGTCTATATTATACCTGGTCTATATTATACCTGGTCTATATTATACCTGGTCTATACTATACCTGGTCTATATTATACCTGGTCTACATTATACCTGGTCTACATTATACCTGGTCTATATTATACCTGGTCTATATTATACCTGGTCTATATTATACCTGGTCTATATTATACCTGGTCTATATTATACCTGGTCTATATTATACCTGGTCTATATTATACCTGGTCTATATTATACCTGGTCTATATTATACCTGGTCTATATTATACCTGGTCTATATTATACCTGGTCTATATTATAGCTGGTCTATATTATACCTGGTCTATATTATACCTGGTCTATATTATACCTGGTCTATATTATACCTGGTCTATATTATACCTGGTCTATATTATAGCTGGTCTATATTATGCCTGGTCTATATTATATCTGGTTTATATGGTGACTGAATTAAGGACAATAAAGGTGACTTGTGGGGATGAAAGAGTAAAAGCTTGGCCACACACTCGTGAGCTTCACACGAAATCGTCTATTTGACAGGAAAAAACAATCGTACGAGAAAATTTGAGGGAATTCAAACGAAATCGTCTTCGTTGGGTGTACACAACGATGACGATGGACGAAAAATCACAATCAACGATAAGCACCATTTGATTGGTCAATAGAATTTTAGCAACAGTAATTATTTCATTTCCACCATGCTTCTCTATTTGGCAATTTTCTGTTGTTTCTATCTCGTGCAAGACTCATTCACAGACTATTTATTATGTGTTTCGTCCGACGAGTGTGTGGCTGGTCATAACAAGAGGATAACTCACTAAAATGTCACATGAGTTTCGTGTGATTTTCACAGCGTGAGGCCAGGCCTTTAAGTAATAATTTATGTTATGGTCTGTGTAGAACTGAGAAGATGGGATTTAATTCATTATGCTAAATCTGCAATTATAAAGCAGGCTGGACATTAAATTCTTTGGAAACATTTGTTGATGTGGAAAGTCCTGAATACTGAATGTACTGAGCTAAGGGGTTGTTTTATAAGACAGTCATAGAGTGGGGGGTGGGTTAGGTATATGTGACAGCATACTCTACTGTATTGTTGGGAGGAACAAGGGCTATAGAAACTGTGGTCTACCTCATTGCCAATAACAATTTGCAAGAGAGGCCTCAGCTTACCACAAAGTTATACACTACCAGAACAAAGAAACCACAAGAATAATAGAGACGAGTATTATAAGGTATAGAGTATTATATGGTATAGAGTATTATATAGTATAGAGTATTATAAGGTATAGAGTATTATATAGTATAGAGTATTATATAGTATAGAGTATTATAAGGTATAGAGTATTATAAGGTATAGAGTATTATATAGTATAAAGTATTATATAGTATAGAGTATTATATGGTATAGAGTATTATATAGTATAGAGTATTATATAGTATAGAGTATTATATAGTATAGAGTACTATATAGTATAGAGTATTATATAGTATAGAGTATTATATAGTATAGAGTATTATACAGTATAGAGTATTATATAGTATAGAGTATTATAAGGTATAGAGTATTATATAGTATAGAGTATTATATAGTGTAGAGTATTATACAGTATAAAGTATTATATAGTATAGAGTATTATATAGTATAGAGTATTATATAGTATAGAGTATTATAAGGTATAGAGTATTATAAGGTATAGAGTATTATATAGTATAGAGTATTATATAGTATAGAGTATTATACAGTATAGAGTATTATACAGTATAGAGTATTATACAGTATAGAGTATTATACAGTATAGAGTATTATACAGTATAGAGTATTATACAGTATAGAGTATTATATAGTATAGAGTATTATATAGTATAGAGTATTATATAGTATAGAGTATTATATAGTATAGAGTATTATACAGTATAGAGTATTATACAGTATAGAGTATTATATAGTATAGAGTATTATATAGTATAGAGTATTATATAGTATAGAGTATTATATAGTATAGAGTATTATACAGTATAGAGTATTATACAGTATGGAGTATTATATAGTATAGAGTATTATATAGTATAGAGTATTATATAGTATAGAGTATTATATAGTATAGAGTATTATACAGTATAGAGTATTATACAGTATAGAGTATTATACAGTATAGAGTATTATATAGTATAGAGTATTATATAGTATAGAGTATTATAAAGTATATAGTATATATAGTATAGAGTATTATACAGTATAGAGTATTATATAGTATAGAGTATTATATAGTATAGAGTATTATATAGTATAGAGTATTATACAGTATAGAGTATTATACAGTATAGAGTATTATACAGTATGGAGTATTATATAGTATAGAGTATTATATAGTATAGAGTATTATAAGGTATAGAGTAGAGTATCATATAGTATAGAGTATAATAAACAGAGACTAAAAGGACTACGGAACAAACAATGGGCTCTTAGTGTGTCCTGCAGCCATTTTGTCTCCTCTACGCATCAGCTCTGTGGTGGCTCTGTGGTCACAGCTGGTTAAGCAAATTATCAGGGGTGGATAGAAAGGGGAAATCACAAACAGTTGCACCATCATAAAAATAAAAAGACTCCTCTTTTTTAGACACAAGTAACTAAACCTTGGCTATTCCAGCGTCATGGTGGGTTTTTCAGAAAATATATCTAAGGAAAAGCAGTTGGAAGTTGGCCTTTAGCTAGGTGAACCCCCTGTCTACTTGATGGGTTAGTAGACAAGTGCGAGTAATCAACACCACTGCCCATGTAACCACAGACAATTACTCAGCAAGACGGGCTCGTGATACCAGTCCTTCATTAAGAAATGATAACAGCTGTTGCCTAAGCTATGCCTTAACAAACTGGGAAACAAACTAATTGGGCTTAACTCAACTTTGATTGTGTTAGCAAAGCCACAATATTACCACAGAAAGCAGCTGGTGAAAAGGCCTATTTGTATGAAGGGTATGTCATAGAATGCCTTATAGAATGCCTTATAGAATGCTGTACTAAATCTGGTGATAACACCAGTGTTATATTACCTTTTATTGTCCTATACCAGTTGACTGTCTCAGGTCAAACTTGCCACTTATTTTCAATGAAACAGCAAGAAAACATGTCATGACTATTCCATTTGGAATATTTACATATATTTGTAGGCCACTATAAATATTATACTCAACAAAACTTGCATTCATGCTTCAAACTGTTTTAGTATATGAATAATTATGTAAGTAACAAGGTAAAAGCACACGTAGAGTGGTGGTGGTAATTGCCAATATTTAATAGTAACAATTATTATAGTGTTATGATAATGAGTACAAGGCATGCTAACTGAATTTGTTTTACTCACTAGCACTAATCTTATAGTCAATGTTTATTTGTAATATTAATATATTATATATATATATTTGGTTTAAAAATAAACAAACTTCTAAACATCACCAGTAATTTAACATGACCTAGAAGTTAATTTTTTTGTATCGAGTTAACCATTAATAATTATAAAGTTTAAAGGAATGACTTTAAAAGCAAATATAATTTGTAAGTTTCTAACCATCATGATCAATAGTAAAACTAAGTGGCTAACATCAACATCAATTTCAAATGTAAATTTCGCAATTCTATTTACTTTACTATAGTCATATTAAATATCATAATTTGGATTAGACATCGGATATTTAGAATTGATGTCCGATTGCAGAAACGTAATTGCAAATAAAATAGTAAAAATAAATAAAGGTGCACAATGACAATGATAATATAAATAAATGAATTATCAATTTAATAAGTATAGCATTAAGTTTAACTGTAAAACTTATAGTTATTAGTGAACTTATTACTATTCATATTGGACTAACACTAACGGTAGCAATAGCCATAGATTACACCTAAACTTGATAACATCAACAATATCAATATCAATACGAATGCGTGTAAGGACAACGGCTGTATACGTTGAACGAATACTATTACTATTAGTATTAGTATTACCATTACTATTAGTATTACTCTATTAGTATTAGTCTAAGTATAACTATAAGTATAAGCATAAGACATTATGATTATCATGAAGCCTTATGCCATTTTGTCTTAATCTTAAAACGATTATTATTATTATGTCAACTGATAGTTATAATCATAATGAATAACCAATACCATTAAACATTAATAATTAATAACAGTGTGAGTGGGTATTACTATCACTATTAGTATTATTTTAAATTTGTAACCAAACTCAAACTGAAACTCAAAGCCAAGAGCAACTTAGTACTCAGTACTGTAGGCACAACACTAACAGTAGTACTATACTCACCTGACCTAATAGTAATAGTATTTGGTTATTCCAGCAAAGAAAGAATAAAGTTAGGCTGTTTGCTCTAACGAACGTTACTCTTTCATCATTACTGCTGCAGCTTGAGGGGCATAGTTAGATTTAATGCAAGCTCTTGCGTTCACTGACCTGCGCGTGTTCGTCTGCGTTGTTGATTTCTCCCGCACTCTCGAATCACGTTGCGCTATGTGTAGTAAACAGGTTTATTTTCCTCATTGTCTTCAGGTCATGTAAACAACATCTACGCTACGATATCTTTATTTTTAATAATAATATTATACTGTGATACGGGATACACCAATTGGGTTATTTGTGTAGTTGCGTCACAACTTACTGTATACGAAAAGATCCGAGCTGTACCGACTTTATTTTGGTCTAATAGAGCAAGTCTAATTGTAAAGTGTTTAAACTGGACTCGTTAACAATCACTTGACATTTCCGCAATGGCCCATTGGTTTCATAGAAATCCGCTCAAAGCAACAGCTGTACAAAACTTTGATTTTAAAAGTGCAGCACAAACTGGAGAGCCACAAAAACTATGTCTGTATGTATATGCATGTACAGTTTAATAATGATTAACTTTATTTATGATGTAATATCAATATGATACATATGATCACAACGACAATGCTTCACTCTGATTAGTGAATAGTCACAACATGAACATTTTGATTTTCATTTTGATTTACAATTTGAATTACTGTTAGTGTTACTGTTACTCGGTGTTAGTGTTACTCTTTCACAGTGATAGTGATTGCTCATTGTAATACTAATTCAGTAATTGTATCTGTTTTACTGTTGCAGTGACTCACAGTCACTTAGTGGAACTGGGATTAACTCGAATGACTAATAGTAATACTAATAGTAATTAGCAATTAATATCACCATGTTCCTTGTGATCGTTTATTGTTGCTGACCCATTTGATTCGATATTCCACTGTACACCCGTCTTAAAGCTAAACTCAAAGGGCAACTTAACTACACAAGTTGAGTGGGTGGATTCAAAATTTTCTTCGTGACAAATGTAGCTTGGAGAATTTGAAAGACATCAGCTTAAAATCAGATTAGTTAGATAAGTTGTATCTGCAGTCAGATAAGTTATATCTGCAGTCAGATTAGTTATATCTGCAGTCAGATTAGTTATATCTGCAGTCAGATTAGTTGTATCTGCAGTCAGATTAGTTATATCTGCAGTCAGATTAGTTATATCTGCAGTTAGATTAGTTATATCTGCAGTTAAATTAGTTGTATCTGCAGTCAGATTAGTTGTATCTGCAGTCAGATTAGTTGTATCTGCAGTCAGATAAGTTGTATCTCACATTTTCTATGAATGGAACAGGGAGGCCCGACAAGCGAGGACAGACTTACTGAATGCCATCACTGATCCTGGCAGAGATCTGGAATCTATTCAGAATAACCAAGAAAAGTATTTTAGTCTGCTGCATGGATTCATTCACAGTCTAGAAAGTGGTGAGAGTGGTGGTGCTAACTCCAGCAAGGTGCGTCATGGACTGCGCTTTAGGTGGACCCACACTCTCAAAGGACAAACTCCTCAGTAGGTTCTCAGTCTAGAAAGTGCTTTCAGTGCTTGTTGTCTACAGGTGCTTGGAGCATAGGCTATCCTGTGACAGTACATGTTATATACTGTGACAGTACATGTTATATACTGTGACAGTACATGTTATATACTGTGACAGTACATGTTAATACTGTCACAGTACATGTTATATACTGTTACAGTACATTCTGTTACGCAGGGAGCAATATGATACAGTGTTTGAGTTGCTGAACATGTGCCTTAATATTGGCTTATGGTACACAAAGCACGCCTCTAAGATTGCATCTATTGACGAGTAAGTGGCAACTCATTTGTACAAACTATATAATATAATATATACAAACTATATAATATAATACATACAAACTATATAATATGATATATACAAACTATATAATATAATATATATAAACTATATAATATAATATATACAAACTATATAATATAATATATACAAACTATATAATATGATATATACAAACTATATAATATAATATATATAAACTATATAATATAATATATACAAACTATATAATATAATATATACAAACTATATAATATAATATATACAAACTATATAATATAATATATACAAACTATATAATATAATATATACAAACTATATAATATAATATATACAAACTATATAATATAATATATACAAACTATATAATATAATATATACAAACTATATAATATAATATATACAAACTATATAATATAATATATACAAACTATATAATATAATATATACAAACTATATAATATAATATATATAAACTATATAATATAATATATATAAACTATATAATATAATATATATAAACTATATAATATAATATATATAAACTATATAATATAATATATATAAACTATATAATATAATATATATAAACTATATAATATAATATATACAAACTATATAATATAATATATATAAACTATATAATATAATATATATAAACTATATAATATAATATATATAAACTATATAATATAATATATATAAACTATATAATATAATATATATAAACTATATAATATAATATATATAAACTATATAATATAATATATATAAACTATATAATATAATATATACAAACTATATAATATAATATATACAAACTATATATTATAATATATATAAACTATATAATATAATATATACAAACTATATAATATAATATATATAAACTATATAATATAATATATACAAACTATATAATATAATACATACATATATTTTCTGAATGTCTAGCCCTAGCATGGAGGAGGCCAAGGAGATACACACAAGTCTAAAGAAAGCTGCAGGTGTTTTCAGCTATGTTAAGGTATTCTATCTGTGACATGTACCCTGACGGTGTGTGACATGTACTCTGACACTGTGTGGCATGTGCTGTGACACCGTGTGACATATACTCTGACACTGTATGACATGTGCTGTGACACCGTGTGACATGTACTCTGACACTGTGTGACATGTTCTGTGACATGTGCTCTGACAGTGTGTGACATGTGCTCTGACAGTGTGTGACTTGTACTCCGACAGTGTGTGACATGTGCTCTGACAGTGTGTGACATGTACTCTGATACCGTGTGACTTGTACTCTGACGGTGTGTGACATAGAATAGACTCATTAGACTGAGCACCTGATATGATAGTGCAGGTGTATATCGTACCAGGAACAAGTCACGCGCCTCCTAGAGCCCGCAGAAGCAGGCACGGATCTCGATGCAAGAGTTCTTGAGGCATATTTCAACCAATCACAGGCAGAGGCTCAGGAAGTGACAATTGCTAGGGCAATCGAACTGAAACACTCTCCGAGTCTTATAGCTGGGTTGTGTTACGAGACTTCTAAACTGTTTAAACTCTCAGGTTTGTCTCATTTTTATATCATCAGCATACATATATATATTATTATGTTATATTATGTTATATTTATTATGTTATATTATGTTATGTTATATTCATTATGTTATGTTATGTTATATTATGTTATGTTATATTATGTTATGTTATATTCATTATGTTATGTTATGTTATATTATATTATATTATATTATATTATATTATATTATGTGCAACTCATTAACCTATCTTCACTTACTTTTGCAGAAGAAAATCTCAAGTCACTGGAACCCAAAGAAGCAGGTAAATGGATGAAGTATTTGTTACTGAAGAGCAGTTTCTACCAATCAGCAGTGAGTATTACTAGTTTCTACCAATCAGCAGTGAGTATTTCTAGTTTCTACCAATCAGCAGTGAGTATTACTAGTTTCTACCAATCAGCAGTGAGTATTTCTAGTTTCTACCAATCAGCAGTGAGTATTACTAGTTTCTACCAATCAGCAGTGAGTATTACTAGTTTCTACCAATTAGCAGTGAGTATTACTAGTTTCTACCAATCAGCAGTGAGTATTACTAGTTTCTACCAATCAGCAGTGAGTATTACTAGTTTCTACCAATCAGCAGTGAGTATTACTAGTTTCTACCAATCAGCAGTGAGTATTTCTAGTTTCTACCAATCAGCAGTGAGTATTACTAGTTTCTACCAATCAGCAGTGAGTATTACTAGTTTCTACCAATCAGCAGTGAGTATTACTAGTTTCTACCAATCAGCAGTGAGTATTACTAGTTTCTACCAATTAGCAGTGAGTATTACTAGTTTCTACCAATCAGCAGTGAGTATTACTAGTTTCTACCAATCAGCAGTGAGTATTACTAGTTTCTACCAATCAGCAGTGAGTATTACTAGTTTCTACCAATCAGCAGTGAGTATTTCTAGTTTCTACCAATCAGCAGTGAGTATTACTAGTTTCTACCAATCAGCAGTGAATATTTCTAGTTTCTACCAATCAGCAGTGAGTATTTCTAGTTTCTACCAATCACAGGCCTACTCGTACTACGGGGAACACCTCCTGGCTCAAGATAAATGTGGAGAAGCCATAAGATGTCTGAAAGAAAGCGTGACTTGTGAGTATTCATAATATAATGTAACAATATAACATATTATAGTAATAATACAATGTAATAATACATAGTAATAATATATTATCGTAATACAATATAACAATACAATGTATGATAGACTTTGACAAAGCTGGCGCAGCTGGAACGGAGTACGCGGCTTCCAAAGGGCCGGGAACCACAGCTAAACCCGAGACTCAGCTCTTCTTTAGGAAGATAGGGCGGGTGGTGAAGACAACCCTAGACAAGTGTCAGCGAGAGAATGGCTTTATGTAAGTAAAGAGTGTCTTGGAGGGAGCACAGTATAGTATACACAATATAGTAATACACAGTATAGTATACACAGTATAGTAATACACAGTATATTGTAATACACAGTATATAGTTATACACAGTATATAGTAATACACAGTATAGTAATACACAGTATAGTAATACACAGTATATAGTAATACACAGTATAGTAATTCACAGTATATAGTAATACACAGTATAGTATACACAGTATAGTAATACACAGTATAGTAATACACAGTATAGTAATTCACAGTATATAGTAATACACAGTATAGTAATACACTGTACAGTAATACACAGTATATAGTAATACACAGTATAGTAATACATAGTATAGTAATACAGTGTATAGTAATACAGTATAGTTATACAGTATCGTGTTATGCAGTGTATAGTTATACGGTATAGTTATACGGTATAGTGTTATACATTATTTAGTTACCACCAGAAAGTACCAGAAGCCCTCCCAGACCTGGATTTGAAGGCATCATACGGGATGGTGACAGCCGAGGAGTTTACACTGCCCTCTGCCCACCCTCTGTGGACTCCTGAGGCATACAAAGCCTTCAACATCGCAGCCAATGTGGCGGCTGGAAAGGAAGCTGTAAGTGTGGACCTCAGTCTACTCTATACAATATATATATGTTATGAGACCACAGTCTACTCTATACAATATATATATGTTATGAGACCACAGTCTACTCTATACAATATATATATGTTATGAGACCACAGTCTACTCTATACAATATATATATGTTATGAGACCACAGTCTACTCTATACAATATATATATGTTATGAGACCACAGTCTACTCTATACAATATATATATGTTATGAGACCACAGTCTACTCTATACAATATATATATGTTATGAGACCACAGTCTACTCTATACAATATATATATGTTATGAGACCACAGTCTACTCTATACAATATATATATGTTATGAGACCACAGTCTACTCTATACAATATATATATGTTATGAGACCACAGTCTACTCTATACAATATATATATGTTATGAGACCACAGTCTACTCTATACAATATATATATGTTATGAGACCACAGTCTACTCTATACAATATATATATATATGTTATGAGACCACAGTCTACTCTATACAATATATATATATGTTATGAGACCACAGTCTACTCTATACAATATATATATGTTATGAGACCACAGTCTACTCTATACAATATATATATGTACTTTATATAGCCTAAGAACTCTGATGCAGCTAAGAAAGCGGAAGGGGATTTGCCTGCTGTTAAGGAGGAGTCCATTCCATCTTCTCAGAAAGACCCCAACAACAGGAGTGGCTGTGTTGTGTCGTAAGCTTGTCCCCCTGCCCCTGCTGCTTCTATCCACCCATTTACTTGGCTGACAAACACAACGGCAGCAGCATTTGTGGCTGTATTACCAATATTTCTAATACCTGGTCACACGGATACCTGGTCACACTACTACCTGGTCACACAGATACCTGGTCACACAGATACCTGGTCACACTACTACCTGGTCACACTACTACCTGGTCACACTACTACCTGGTCACACTACTACCTGGTCACACTACTACCTGGTCACACTACGATTATTGTTTGCGTAATGTGTTTTTACATGTGGACAACCAGAAAAATTTCTTATTTTCTTTTCTCTCGCCAATTTCTTTGTTGTGTCATATTTTTTATTTTTTGATGAAATCCTTTCAATGATCTTGTGATATCTATAGTTATGATATAATATAATAATATACAACAATATATTTGGAATATATACAACTTGATAAATACGTATATATATATACGCACATAAGTTATAATATAGTAATGTATATCTCTTAATAAACACATATATCTACACAAACGTTATATTATCTACACAAAGGTAATGTTATAATATTTACAAATACGTCAATGGGTTTATATAATTTGATATACGACATTGTAGGTGTGTGCTCGTAGCCAGTTTATTTATATTCATTATTGTATTTCAACTCAGTTGAAGTTTCTACAATTACTTTATGTAATTATTTTTTACATTAAACAATTTAGTGTTGGCTAAATTATATTTACTAAACAAAGTTTATGCCGCACAGCATTGATATAGAATGTAATTAGGTTTCTGATTAGAGACTTCTCTTTTACCATTAAGCTTACATCATCCGCCCAAATCTGTTTGAGCAGCCAATTACGTAGTCCGTATCATGTTACTCTTTAACTGCTATATAATTTGTGGGAATAACACATTATGTCACTTATCATTCTGTGTTGGAGTATTGCATTAAGCTAATGCTTTGTGTGTGCAGAGATGGCTGCTGCTAATATACTTCTTTTCATTACTCTTGCCTGTGTCATTCTAGCATGTCGGGGATCTCCTCTCTCTGGTAAGTTATACTTCCATCACTCTTATTCCTTCATCTCCACTCTGTGACCTTCACCTCTACTGTGTGACCTTCATCTCTACTCTGTGACCTTCACCTCTACTCTGTATATTTTAGATATTTTAAAAGACAAGCCGGCTGATTTAGTGGAATCAGAAGATATTGATTACCAGCAGTTCTTCCCGATTCTGGGTAAAAGGTGTGGAGATACTACGTTATATAACATATATAACATATATATACGTTATATAACATATATAATATATATATACGTTATATAACATATATAATATATATATACGTTATATAACATATATAATATATATATACGTTATATAACATAAATAATATATATATACGTTATATAACATATATAATATATATATACGTTATATAACATATATAATATATATATACGTTATATAACATATATAATATATATATCATATAAGTGTACTATATACTACATATACCATATATATACCATATATATACTATATATATATATATATAGTATATATAGTATATATAGTATATATAATATATATATATATATATATATAATATATATATATATAATATATATATATTATATATTATGGTTTCAGAGAAAGGAGTTCTGAGTATGGATTTCCAGAGTCAAGTTTGGAGTTGTTTGACTCTTCTCTAAGAGACCGGATCAACCGCGAGTCAAGAATAAAGAGACTCAGAGCTTTATTAGGCAGAGTTCGTTAAGTGACAGACTCCTTGCAGGCTGTCCGTCTGTCTGTCTGTCCGTCTGTCACTCTGTTAAATATAATTTCATGGTTTTCTAAATGAGGTTATAGCTAGTGACCCTTTCCTTCTATATTTCTTGTTACTGATAGACATTTGGAGTTATGTACTCTTCTAACATTGTGTTTATACTTCACTGTATTCATATTTATCCGGTTATGAGTAAATGTATTGCTTTATAAGTGCTTTATAACCGAACTGTCTCTCCAATTACATGACATGTTATAATAATCAATAAAATGTATTTTAACTATATTCTAAAAGCCACCATGGTTTTACGAAAGCAGTTGAATGATGATAATCTGTTACTAGGGGACTGTTGCTCATGTGGAAGTTTGTGTTTAAAGTTATGACTTGGCATTTATCTTTCTTTCCGGTATAAGTAGGCTGTTGAAAACTCAGGAAGCTGAGAGAATTGACCCCCTTGTGACTCAAATACATTGAAAGTTGAGATGAAGCTTATAATCAATACAATATGGTGTAAGTAAATGCAAGGGTAATGTTAAAGTAAACATCTGCCAAGAATACATAATATACTCAATGCTGGCTGGACGTGACAGACTGACAGTGAGAGGCTGGCCGTGACAGACTGACAGTGAGAGATGCTGCATCTAAGAGCTGCTCTCAGCTTCATTCTGATATTAATTCTTAGTCTTTCTGGTGAGTTTCAAAATCAACTTGCATCTGTGAAAGGTTAATATACTTTAGTGATTAACAGAGTGCTTTGTTTGCCTGTTAAATATATTGTATGGTAAAATATATTAGCTTACTGAATTTATAGCATATTCATGATGCAGTCACATGATATATTCATGATGCAGTCACATGTCATATTCATGATGCAGTCACATGATATATTCATGATGCAGTCACATGATATATTCATGATGCAGTCACATGATAGATTCATGATGCAGTCACATGATATATTCATGATGCAGTCACATGATATATTCATGATACAGTCACATGATATATTCATGATGCAGTCACATGATATATTCATGACGCAGTCACATGATATATTCATGACGCAGTCACGTGATATATTCATGATCACAATCACAACTTAGTCACATAATGCAGTTTAGAGAAATTTAATGTATTGTCGCAAGCATTTTGTAAAAGTTAAATTGTGATTGACCAATTAATAGTGTAAGGAGAAGAAAATTAGTGCTTGTGACTTAAACTTGCATTATATGTCTGTGTTAAATTAAAGTCATTACTGATGCATCTGTTTGTAGCCGATGTGCAGAGGAAGAGAGTTATCCCAGCATTTCTAGCTGGAGAAGATACACTGAGGACTATGTATGCAGAGAGGTTGCCCGCTCTCTCACAGTTCACTATTTGCTTTTGGTTTCAAGGAGATTTTAGTAGAGGAGTGGAGACTGAGCAGTTTATTGTGAGCCTGGCAGTAGATGGTGAGATTGTGTAATATTATATATATATATATATATATATATATATATATATATATATATATATATATATATAGATATATATATATATATATATATATATATATATATATATATAATACATTATATACTATATTATATATAATACATTATATACCATATTATATATAATACATTATATACTATATTATATATAATACATTATATACCATATTATATATTATACATTATATACCATATTATATATAATACATTATATACCATATTATATATAATACATTATATACCATATTATATATAATACATTATATACCATATTATATATAATACATTATATACCATATTATATATAATACATTATATACTATATTTTATATAATACATTATATACTATATTATATATAATACATTATATACTATATTATATATAATACATTATATACCATATTATATATAATACATTATATACCATATTATATATAATACATTATATACCATATTATATATAATACATTATATACCATATTATATATAATACATTATATACCATATTATATATAATACATTATATACTATATTATATATAATACATTATATACTATATTATATATAGTACATTATATACTATATTATATATAATACATTATATACTATATTATATAGAATACATTATATACTATATTATATATATACTATATACTACACCATAGAATATATATCATATACTAAATATTACATACTTTAGAACTGTACAACGAGATGATGCTAAGTATCAGGAAAGAAAGTGACAGCCTAAGTCTAGTACTGTACGTGTCAACAGGTGTGAGGAATAGCCTGAACTATGACAACATAGAGCCTGTGGTCCAACAGCTGCACAAACACTGTATCACATGGCAGAGTGGGGCACTGGTGCAGGTAAAGTCTAAGTACACTATTTAATATACAGACACCATCATGGTATGACAACTGCTGAGAGAAGTGTTTTTCCACATGCAGTGGTACACCGATACTGACGAGGAAGGACAACTTCAGTTGATTTCATCTGCACCATGTGACAGCTCTGTCATCAGAGAAGGTGGCACTTTGGTGCTGATGCAGGAACAAGACAGAATGTGTGAGTTTTCAGCATAATATTCTCTATAGTGTTACCCTGTGTATACTCTATAGTATTACCCTGTGTATACTCTATAGTATTACCCTGTGTATACTCTATAGTATTACCCTGTGTATACTCTATAGTGTTACCCTGTGTATACTCTATAGTATTACCCTGTGTATACTCTATAGTGTTACCCTGTGTATACTCTATAGTATTACCCTGTGTATACTCTATAGTATTACCCTGTGTATACTCTATAGTATTACCCTGTGTATACTCTATAGTATTACCCTGTGTATACTCTATAGTATTACCCTGTGTATACTCTATAGTATTACCCTGTGTATACTCTATAGTATTACCCTGTGTATACTCTATAGTATTACCCTGTGTATACTCTATAGTATTACCCTGTGTATACTATATAGTATTACCCTGTGTATACTCTATAGTATTACCCTGTGTATACTCTATAGTATTACCCTGTGTATACTCTATAGTGTTACCCTGTGTATACTCTATAGTATTACCCTGTGTATACTCTATAGTATTACCCTGTGTATACTCTATAGTATTACCCTGTGTATACTCTATAGTATTACCCTGTGTATACTCTATAGTATTACCCTGTGTATACTCTATAGTATTACCCTGTGTATACTCTATAGTATTACCCTGTGTATACTCTATAGTATTACCCTGTGTATACTCTATAGTATTACCCTGTGTATACTATATAGTATTACCCTGTGTATACTCTATAGTATTACCCTGTGTATACTCTATAGTATTACCCTGTGTATACTCTATAGTATTACCCTGTGTATACTCTATAGTATTACCCTGTGTATACTCTATAGTATTACCCTGTGTATACTCTATAGTATTACTCTGTGTATACTCTATAGTATTACCCTGTGTATACTCTATAGTATTACTCTGTGTATACTCTATAGTACTACCCTGTGTATACTCTATAGTATTACTCTGTGTATACTCTATAGTATTACCCTGTGTATACTCTATAGTATTACCCTATGTATACTCTATAGTATTACTCTGTGTATACTCTATAGTATTACTCTGTGTATACTCTATAGTATTACCCTGTGTATACTCTATAGTATTACCCTGTGTATACTCTATAGTGTTACTCTATGTATACTCTATAGTATTACTCTGTGTATACTCTATAGTATTACCCTGTGTATACTCTATAGTGTTACTCTGTGTATACTCTATAGTATTACCCTGTGTATACTCTATAGTGTTACTCTGTGTATACTCTATAGTATTACTCTGTGTATACTCTATAGTATTACCCTGTGTATACTCTATAGTATTACCCTGTGTATACTCTATAGTGTTACTCTATGTATACTCTATAGTATTACTCTGTGTATACTCTATAGTATTACTCTGTGTATACTCTATAGTATTACTCTGTGTATACTCTATAGTATTACCCTATGTATACTCTATAGTATTACTCTGTGTATACTCTATAGTATTACTCTGTGTATACTCTATAGTATTACCCTGTGTATACTCTATAGTATTACTCTGTGTATACTCTATAGTATTACTCTGTGTATACTCTATAGTATTACCCTGTGTATACTCTATAGTGTTACTCTGTGTATACTCTATAGTATTACCCTGTGTATACTCTATAGTGTTACTCTGTGTATACTCTATAGTATTACCCTGTGTATACTCTATAGTATTACTCTGTGTATACTCTATAGTATTACCCTGTGTATACTCTATAGTATTACCCTGTGTATACTCTATAGTATTACTCTGTGTATACTCTATAGTATTACCCTGTGTATACTCTATAGTATTACCCTGTGTATACTCTATAGTATTACCCTGTGTATACTCTATAGTATTACCCTGTGTATACTCTATAGTATTACCCTGTGTATACTCTATAGTGTTACCCTGTGTATACTCTATAGTATTACCCTGTGTATACTCTATAGTATTACCCTGTGTATACTCTATAGTATTACCCTGTGTATACTCTATAGTATAGTATATGTGTATACTCTATAGTATTACCCTGTGTATACTCTATAGTGTTACCCTGTGTATACTCTATAGTATAGTATATGTGTATATATATATGTATGTATGTAGTGGGCGGATTCAACATTCACCAAAACATGGAGGGTAGAATAGCAGAGTTCAACATGTGGGACTATGAAATGAGTGAAAAAGAGTTGCGGCAGCTGAATTGTACTAACAAAGGTAACGTGATCAACTGGGACAGCCTCCAGCTACTGAACCAGCCCACAATTGGCAGCATAGTGGTACCAGTGTGTGCAGGTATACCATCTACTTCACCATATCACCCAGTTTGCACTAGCTAAAGGTTATTTATTACATGATTAGAGCACACAGGCTAAGTAAGTTATACATGCGAGTGTGTGATATTGACATAGGAGAGAGCAGTAGAAGGGGAGGAGCTATACGTCTGTGTAGGATCAAAGGATCTTGGCTGCAGGGTTTCTCTTTAGCTGAAAGTAAAGATACGACCAGTCAACTCTGCCTACACTTGTGTTTGCAAAATGAGCATTGTCTATCATTCAACTACCAAACATCTAGTAAGACATGTCAACTGATTGGTGTACTGTATACTGATCAGCCAATCAGCTTCATCCAAGGACTCGCAGATGACTTTAGTCACTGGAGCTCAGCTTATGACTGCAGCACTTACTCTTAGTAGATTACTGCTCAGTTCGTTTATATATATATATATGTGTGTGTGTGTGTGTGTGTGTGTGTGTGTGTGTGTGTGTGTGTGTGTGTGTGCGCGCGCGTGTGTGTGCGTATGCGTGTGCGCGCGCCTGCGCGCGCCTGCGCGCGCGCGTGTGTGTGTGCATATATATAAAGTGTATTATACTTTAACCTCTTATGAGAAGTAAAAATTGAAATAAATGGCATATACTCTCTGCACAAATTGTCTTGATTTATTGAAATTCAGTAAGTAATATATGCATTACTTGTAACTCCTAAAGTTACTTGAGCATCCAGGCTTGATAATAGCATATATTTCAAATCTTAAAGATCAGAAATAAAAATAATGATATTATTCCCTTTCAAATTTCATGTCCCCAATCTAATAGCTAATCGATACAACGTAGGTGGATAAGATAACTCTAATGAGTCGAACCGCAGTTCAAAGCTACGTTGCACAGTGCACACCCTAGTCTATATAAGAGCGATCCAAGCAGCCTACATGTTGGGCGACTTCCGTCAAAGATTCCTTACTCAAATTAAGATTTTTGTCTAATTCATTATCATAATCTAAACCTGAAAAGAGAAAGGTGTGGAAAATGAAGATTTGTGATTTTAAAGCTTATTCGTGTTATCACTTGTATTAACGTGCTGAGCAATAAAAATATACTAATAGCAGTTTAATCTTTGGTAAGATTTACATATAATATATTTTTATCATTTGGTATCAATATGAATATCAATATGAATATTAATATGAATAACTCAATATGAATATGAATATTAAATTGAATATATTTATACTCATAGTCATAGCATTTTGCGACTCGTTCAACTTCAAGTTCATCTTTGAAATTAAATTAAAATTTCAATCAGAATCTGATGTTAGGCTTGTACTTTGACTTACAGTTACAGTAACTGTAAGTGAGTAGCAGTTCTTGCCAGTTTGAGTTACTTCAGTGTTAATCTCGCCTTGGTCGTTAACTTTTCATGATCATATTATTATTATCTTATCATTATTAAATGATGAGTCATGTTTATATTCATATTGATATAATAAATATTGTTCATTAATTGTACTTGTAAGTTGTATTACTATTAGTAGTAGTAGTTGTTGTTGTTGATACTTATGCCTGTACTGATCTTGCTTAATAAAATTTGTACTCATTGATAAATTTAGATTCTAAAAAGTGAATTTAGAACAACTTGTAGTGGTGGTTATATGACTTTAACTGATAAACTTTAACTTGAAACTTGCAAACTAAAAAATAAAAATGTTAGTAATGCTGGTGTAACCGCAATACTTGTACTTGTAGTTATACCATTACTAATACTAATAGTAATAGTAATAGTAATAGTAATACTACCAGTACCTATAAGTATATTTTAAATAAAATTAAATATATTCACTAAAATTAGATTTACTGAATTGAGTAGGCAAAGTTAATAGTAGATTACTTGCTGTAATGAGTGTGTTAGACGTATGGATGGTGATACTCATGCTGATAGCATAATTAATCAACTGTAAGACTAAATATAAAATTTTGTGAATTTGCTATTGACTATTAAGTTTTCACCCATTCACTGTTAAGTCATTAATTATTATAATTGTGTTCATCAATTATTATAAAGTCTCTCTTCGTCATCCAAATATTATCTTTATATGTAAATTTGAATATGAATGTTTAATAGCTGTTCTAATTCTATCATTCGAAAAAATTACAACTAAAATAAATAACTAAACTAAATAAACTCTGTTGTCAATTATTATACGATTATCTTTGTAATTTAAAATACTAACCTTAACGGCCATAGTTTTAGAGTTGATTATACTGGCTAAAAGTTTTTGGTAGTGTGACCGATTATCATTACCGATTTACATTACACTGCTGATGCTTTTTGATATCAAATGCCTACACTCTACACTTATTTAACACATATTTCTACCATTAGTATCAATTTTATGCTCAGACGCAGTAAGTAAATAACATTAAACTATGCTAGTGACTAACTGTACTGACTGCATAATTAACTGCAAATTGGTAGGGCATGTCTAGTCCTATGAGCCTGGTGACTATAGCTAGCGTATTTGTTATTGTCAATCTGATTAGGTCAACATAAATAACTCATTCTAGTAAATAAAAAT
Organism: Bugula neritina; assembly: GCA_964035545.1. Classification (NCBI taxonomy): domain Eukaryota; kingdom Metazoa; phylum Bryozoa; class Gymnolaemata; order Cheilostomatida; family Bugulidae; genus Bugula; species Bugula neritina. The sequence goes on along the minus strand of OZ037767.1, from coordinate 45,183 downwards.
TCATTATCAGTCTGAGCCACTAACTTTATGACAAGCTAAAATGTTGGTGTACTTAGCACCATAGTATTTATATTAAACATAAACATATCATGCTTTAATTTGGCGTATTATGTTAATTTTAGAGTGGTTATATTTATTAACACTTGGAAGGCTATAATTTCTTATTTACCATGAATTATGCTTATTATTGTAGTTTGTTGAAGAGTAGACCCTGACTAATACAGAGTTATATACAATGTACTGTCTACAGTGGATGCTACCCATACTAGTTATACCAAAACCCCTCAACCCAGCCTTACATCTCCATCACTCTTGGCTATTGACCCTGTACTTACTGGAATTCTTCATTCTAAGGAAACCATGCACTATTTGTTCCATCGTATTCATAGTGGCCTTAGGCCTTCTCTGCTACAATGGAATGACAGGCTGTATTATTGATCATTTCTGTAAATTTTCGCAAGAGTTTTAATTTTGTGTATGTAATTGATTTTATATTTTATTTTTCTTTTGTATAAACATCAAATAATCAACCTTCTATTGCGAGACTTTGCCTTTTTCTTTTTAAATACACATGAGTAATGTTGAAGTTGCCTCCCTATTCTAAGGATAAATTCCTCAGTGAATGCCATGTGGGGATAACAGCTGTTGTTTTTATAACACCAAAAAATGTAGGCATAATAATCATGTCTTAGTTGCTATATCAATGCAATAGCTGCTTTTTGTTAACTCACCACTATTCTATGACAAAATATTCAACATTGTTTCAACCATCATCAGCCATTATGTTTACACAAGTCCTAATAAAGGCTGTGGATATGAAGGGTCTGCTGGGTAAATATTTTGGAAAAGTTGTGAAGCTTTTATCAATGTGGTTGGAGCTAATAGGAATGAAAAGCTATATTAAGATTTTTGGAGTAAATGTGTTTGCATCAAATATGAAAACAGGAATCTATTTTTAAAAAGGTTTATTAATATTAGGTAACCATGACACATAAGAGGTAAACATGACACATGAGAGGTAACCATGACACATGAGAAGTAAACATCACACATGAGAGGTAACCATGACACATGAGAAGTAAACATGACACATGAGAGGTAACCATGACACATGAGAGGTAAACATGACACATGAGAGGTAAACATGACATGTGAGAGGTAAACATGACACATGAGAGGTAAACATCACACATGAGAGGTAAACATCACACATGAGAGGTAAACATCACACGTGAGAGGTAAACATGACACATGAGAGGTAAACATGACACATGAGAAGTAAACATGACACGTGAGAGGTAAACATGACACATGAGAGGTAAACATCACACGTGAGAGGTAAACATCACACGTGAGAGGTAAACATCACACGTGAGAGGTAAACATGACACATGAGAGGTAAACATGACACATGAGAGGTAAACATGACACGTGAGAGGTAAACATGACACGTGAGAGGTAAACATGACACATGAGAGGTAAACATGACACATGAGAGGTAAACATCACACGTGAGAGGTAAACATCACACGTGAGAGGTAAACATCACACGTGAGAGGTAAACATCACACATGGGAGGTAAACATCACACATGAGAGATAAATATCACACATGAGGGGCTTATGAAGCTGAATCATTCAGTTTTCTAGCCTTTACTTGACAGAGTCACTTTTGGATTGTGAACTTAGAATGGTCTTGAATTAACTTGCTTTTATATTCTTTCCATTTCTTCTGTCTTTTGATGTATGCGCCGATAAATTCTTTAGATGGGTAGGTTACGATCTGTAAGTGTATGAGATGTAAGAGTAAGTAAAGTCTTCAGTTAGTAAGTTACTGTAAGTGTATGAGATGTAAGAGTAAGTAAACTCTTCAGATAGTAAGTTACTGTAAGTGTACGAGATGTAAGAGTAAGTAAACTCTTCAGTTAGTTAGTTACTGTAAGTGTACGAGATGTAAGAGTAAGTAAACTCTTCAGTTAGTTAGTTACTGTAAGTGTATGAGATGTAAGAGTAAGTAAACTCTTCAGTTAGTAAGTTACTGTAAGTGTATGAGATGTAAGAGTAAGTAAACTCTTCAGTTAGTCAGTTACTGTAAGTGTATGAGATGTAGGAGTAAGTAAACTCTTCAGTTAGTTAGTTACTGTAAGTGTATGAGATGTAAGAGTAAGTAAACTCTTCAGGTAGTAAGCTACTGTAAGTGTACGAGATGTAAGAGTAAGTAAACTCTTCAGTTACTGTAAGTGTATGAGATGTAAGAGTAAGTAAACTAATCAGTTACTGTAAGTGTATGAGATGTACGTGAGTCACTCACCAAGTCACTTACTACCCTCAACACCTTAGCGCTGGCATGTTCCAGAAAGACCTGCTTGGATATGAAAAGACACTCACAGCCGGAGCTGACCAGACTTATGGCAGACGAACTGTCCTTCTGCAGCAGCGTTTCCAGACCCTGTCAACATTGACTAGTAACTACATTGGCTAGTAACTACATTGACTAGTAACTATACACTCTAGTGACTATACACTCTAGTGACTATACACTCTAGTAATTATACACTCTAGTAACTATACACTCTGGTAACTATACACTCTAGTGACTATACACTCTAGTGACTATACACTCTAGTAACTATACACTCTAGTAACTATACACTCTGGTAACTATACACTCTAGTGACTATACACTCTAGTGACTATACACTCTAGTGACAGTTTTAAATGAACTTACGAATACTTTGCCTTCACTGAACTCTGCAAGCTGAGCATATTTAGTGAAAGTGGCAGGAAGTGATGTCATATCTTTCCGTTCATTTGCCTGCATAGAGTAGAGTATACAAAGTGGTGAGTATACAGAGTAGAGTATACAGAGTAGAGTATACAGAGTAGAGTATACAGAGTAGAGTATACAGAGTAGAGTATACAGAGTATACAGAGTATACAGAGTATACAGAGTATACAGAGTATTATACAGAGTATTATACAGAGTATTATACAGAGTACACAGAGTATACAGAGTAGAGTACACAGAGTACACAGAGTATACAGAGTATTATACAGAGTATTATACAGAGTACACAGAGTAGAGTATACAGAGTAGAGAGTATACAGAGTAGAGTATACAGAGTAGAGTATACAGAGTAAAGTATACAGAGTATACAGAGTAGAGAGTATACAGAGTAGAGAGTATACAGAGTATTATACAGAGTAAAGTATACAGAGTATTATACAGAGTATACAGAGTGTACAGGTAGAGTATACTACCTTCTGAGCTCCCACGAGAGCAGCTACTCTTCTCCACGTCCTCACAGTTCCTTCAACAAGTTCTCCTGCAAGACACAGTAGATTATATACAGAGTGATAGTATAGTATAGTAGATTATATGCAGAGTGTTAGTGTAGTATAGTAGATTATATACAGAGTGTTAGTATAGTATAGTAGATTATATACAGAGTGTTAGTATAGTATAGTAGATTATATACAGAGTGTTAGTGTAGTATAGTAGATTATATGCAGAGTGTTAGTATAGTATATACAGAGTGTTAGTGTAGTATAGTAGATTATATACAGAGTGTTAGTGTAGTATAGTAGATTATATACAGAGTGTTAGTATAGTATAGTAGATTATATACAGAGTGTTAGTGTAGTATAGTAGATTATATACAGAGTGTTAGTATAGTATATACAGAGTGTTAGTGTAGTATAGTAGATTATATACAGAGTGTTAGTATAGTATAGTAGATTATATACAGAGTGTTAGTATAGTATAGTAGATTATATACAGAGTGTTAGTATAGTATAGTAGATTATATACAGAGTGTTAGTGTAGTATAGTAGATTATATACAGAGTGTTAGTATAGTATAGTATATACAGAGTGTTAGTATAGTATAGTAGATTATATGCAGAGTGTTAGTATAGTATAGTAGATTATATACAGAGTGTTAGTATAGTATAGTAGATTATATACAGAGTGTTAGTATAGTAGATTATATACAGAGTGTTAGTATAGTATAGTAGATTATATACAGAGTGTTAGTATAGTATAGTAGATTATATACAGAGTGTTAGTATAGTATAGTAGATTATATACAGAGTGTTAGTATAGTAGATTATATACAGAGTGTTAGTATAGTACAGTAGATTATATACAGAGTGTTAGTGTAGTATAGTAGATTATATACAGAGTGTTAGTGTAGTATAGTAGATTATATACAGAGTGTTAGTGTAGTATAGTAGATTATATACAGAGTGTTAGTGTAGTATAGTAGATTATATACATAGTGCTAGTATAGTATAGTGTAGTACAGTTGGTTATTCGACCTTGACTAGCTCTTCTTTTTAAAAGGGGCGGGTCTTTGTGAAACCTTGACCTTCTGCGAGCTCGAAGTTCTTTGCTTGGGTTTTCAGAAAGTTGAGGCAGAGAAGTTTTGGTTGTGGAAGAGCTCAATGTGTGAGACCAGAATTCAGGGTGCATCTAAACATATATACTACCATATATAATACCTATATACTCACCTATATACTTTAAACATATATACTACCATATATAATACCTACATACTACCTATATACTCTAAACATATATACTACTGAATATAATAGCTATATACTTTAAACATATATACTACCTATATACTCTATATATACTCTATAAATAAATAAATATATATATATATATTATATACAAATATACTATATACAGGTATACTATATACATATACTATATACAGATATACTATATACAGATACATACTGTATACAGATATACTGTATACAGATATACTGTATACAGATATATACTATATACATATATACTGTATACAGATATACTGTATACAGATATATACTATATACAGATATACTGTATACATATATACTATATACAGATATATACTATATACAGATATACTATATACAGATACAAATATATAAACCTGAGAGGACAACTTCTGCTCCGTCTCCTTCACATCATAAAATTCTGTCAGAGAACTTCTTCTCCTTCCTCTGCGTTTCTTTCCTCCCGTTTGACCCTTAAATGTCATCATATCATATCAACACTATATCATATCAACACGATATCATATCAACACTATATCATATCAACACTATATCATATCAACACTACGATATCATATCAACACTATATCACATCAACACTACTATATCATATCAACACTACTATATCATATCAACACTATATCACATCAACACTATATCATATCAACACTACTATATCATATCAACACTACATCATATCAACACTATATCATATCAACACTACGATATCATATCTGCTCACATCTAGAACTTGTTGATTGAACTCTTGCAGTGAAAAGCCTGTGGTACCTCCAGGTTTAGATTTAATGCTGAATTCTAAAGCAGCTGTGTTGGCAATATCTCTAATATCACCTGCACCAAATATTATCTCATAATGTAATATATATCATATAATAATGTAATGTATATCATAATGTCATATATATCATATCATAATATAATATATATCATATCATAATGTAATATATAACATATACTATATCTCACTACAAAAGACATACTAACGTTGCGTCATGGTTTTCTCTTCCCTCTCCAAACGATCTGAGTAGAGAGGAAAGCTTCGTTTCAATTGCTTTGTCAACTGCTGGTCTTTATACTTCACGAGTTTGTTTTGTGGGGCATATGAAGAGACAGCTAAGCATTTCCCAGACAGCACAACCACTAGGAAGCTGCTTTCCACGGAGTTGGACAGGATGAGCACGTTGGGTTGGAAGTACTGATAGAAGAAGTTGTTGGAATTGTTGACAAAAACGTTGCAAGGGAAGTGGCGGAATAGTTCCAGACTCCTGATATAATCGACGTGGTGATTCAGCTGCGTCTCTAGCGGCCATTTTATTATCACATCAAATGCCTTTAAAATCGTGAAATATTTTCAATAATATAACAATGTAATAGTATGACAAGCTGACACCAGCTGACACAAGTAATAGTATGACAAGCTGATACCAGCTGACACAAGTAATAGTATGACAAGCTGATACCAGCTGACACAAGTAATAGTATGACAAGCTGACACCAGCTGACACAAGTAATAGTATGACAAGCTGACACCAGCTGACACAAGTAATAGTATGACAAGCTGATACCAGCTGACACAAGTAATAGTATGACAAGCTGATACCAGCTGACACAAGTAATAGTATGACAAGCTGACACCAGCTGACACAAGTAATAGTATGACAAGCTGACACCAGCTGACACAAGTAATAGTATGACAAGCTGATACTAGCTGACACAAGTAATAGTATGACAAGCTGATACCAGTTGACACAAGTAATAGTATGACAAGCTGATACCAGCTGACACAAGTAATAGTATGACAAGCTGATACCAGCTGACACAAGTAATAGTATGACAAGCTGATACCAGCTGACACAAGTAATAGTATGACAAGCTGATACCAGCTGACACCATGATTTTTAGACATACTTCTTTGTCGATAACCAGCACTTCAATGTCTGTCTTGCAAATTATTGTTGCACTTCGCCTCTCTCCAGTTATCAGGCCAATCTCCTGTAAAACGTAACATATACCGTATAAGCCCAGGTAACGTATAAGCCCATGTAACGCATAAGCCCATGTAACGTATAAGCCCATAAGCCCATATACCGTATAAGCCCATGTAACGTATAAGCCCATGTAACGTATAAGCCCATGTAACGTATAAGCCCAGGTAACGTATAAGCCCATGTAACGTATAAGCCCATGTAACGTATAAGCCCATGTAACGTATAAGCCCATGTAACGTATAAGCCCAAGTAACGTATAATATGATAAGTCTGGACAGAGCTGTGACATCAGATTAGAAGAAGGTAAAAGTTACCTGTACAGGTATATACTATATAGCATAGTTTACTCAGTAGAAGAAGGTAAAAGTTACCTGTACAGGTATATACTATATACTATATAGCATAGTTTACTCAGTAGAAGAAAGTACAAGTTACCTGTTCAGGTATATACTATATAGCATAGTTTACTCAGTAGAAGAAGGTAAAAGTTACCTGTACAGGTATATACTATATACTATATAGCATAGTTTACTCAGTAGAAGAAGGTGAAAGTTACCTGTACAGGTATATACTATATACTATATATCATAGTTTACTCAGTAAAGTACACAGTGAAGTACTATATGTACCCCGAAAGCTTCCCCTGGTCCAAGCTCATTCACTGTTTTCATAAAAAGCTGCTCATTATTTTCATCAGTTTCTGGGATGTTGACCAGGACTGTCCCGGAGAGGATCAAGTAGAATGTGGTGGCAATGTGTCCGAACCGTGTGACTACTCTACGGGCCTCGTACCTGCACACATATTTACATTACATATATACATGTATGTGTTGTACTTACACTGTGTGTACTTACATTGCATGTACTTACACTGTGTGTACTTACATTGCATGTACTTACCTTTGATAAACCACTGACTGGCACAGTTGCTCTTGCACATGATCTGGGTATTCTTCAAATGCAGTGTGACCACGCAGTAACGCTTTTATCTAGATTATGTAAATATTAGAGCAATGCAGTTGTTACCACGCAGTAACACTCTTATCTAGATTATGTAGATATTAGAGCAATGCAGTTGTTACCACGCAGTAACACTTTTATCTAGATTATGTAAATATTAGAGTAATTTAGTTGTTACCACGCAGTAACAGTTGTATTTACTTACAGTGCGCAAGTGTTCAGCACTTCTCAACTTAGGAGGAACAGTGAGGACGGTGGCCAACCTCCCGTTGTAGCTGTGAGTCTTCCACCGGTCTCTCGGTCTACAGCTGAGAATTCTGTCAAAGTACTCCTTCAGACTTAGAGTCATCTCCTGGAGGGACCAGTTGGGGTTGGAATCCTCCAAGAGATACGCTTTTAGTGAGAAGTTAATTCTTACAATGAGCCGCACAGTGTTGGCGATTTTATGAAATCTCTTGGATGTCTAGACAAACACAATCATAATAAACATATAACACAAACATATAACATAAACGTAAAATATAAACATAAAACACAAACGTATAACACAAACATATAATATAAACATATAATATAAACGTAAAATATAAACGTATAATACAAGCAGATAATATACGTAATAGTACATGTAGTATAGTATATTATATTATATATTATTATATAATATGTTATGTTATAAATACCTGGCTACTACTTCTATGAGAAACTCTCTTCTTGAAAGAATTCTCCTGCAGTTGTAACCTTCTCCTCCTCAGATCATCTCTACTCAACGTCACAGACCGTCTAGTCTGAGCTCCTTGTCTAGACTGTGTTCCTTGTAAGCTCTCCTTCTTGGTACGCAGCGTGGACCTTCTACTCTCCGCTATTTTGGGTAAACTTAGAAACAGATCAGAGATTCTCCTGGCGGTTATTATTCGGCGACTCACTGTAGCCACGGTGACGGTGGGGGGTTTGGGCGCTACACTCCTTGCTAACTTCCTGCCGACAGACACCCTGGAGAGGGAGGAGCCAAGGTTGATGGAGGGCGAGGAGTAGCTCCTGGCCTGACCATGCTGACGAGCCGCGATAGGTTTAACTGGAATCATCAGCACACAGTCTAATGACCCCTTTACATACAGTGACAGTCTAGTCCTTTACATAGAGTGACAGTCTAGTCCTTCACATACAGTGACAGTCTAGTCCTTCACATACAGCAGCAGTCTACTCAAGTCAAGGCAGCATTCCCCCTTCTCACTCACAAACCGTATCAAAGTAGTCTAACATATTTCTAGTGCTACCAGCACACTCTGCATAGCAACTCTATAATTTAATTAGAGGGCCTGATAAGTGTAGATATTTGCTTTATTAGATTAAAAATATAATCAAACACTAAATAAACAAATAAATGACCGCAGAAATATTAGCAGACTACAAAGTTGATTGTCATAGATTGAAGTGATAGCAGATAATACAGAAATTATTTGTACTTCATAATATTCTAAACTATATAACTATAATTAAAGTCAAAGTGACCAAACCTCGTATGCTATAACTCGATGCATGAGTATATTCATTCATACACTACCAGTAATACTTATTCAAACATATTCAAACAGATGCAAGCCATGATTCGTCTCCAACTCATTTGGATTATGAGTTACCTTGAACACAATCACAATCCATTGCTTGAATGAAATTTCGCCCGAGTTATATCAATTACAAATATAAAACAGTAATTCTAGCCTAACAAGTAACTAAGATTTTAGCTAGTAAATATAATATTAATTATAAAATTTAGGAGACATGTGAAAGAGGCAGGTGTTAATTACTAGTTACCACACAACTACAAGTTTATCACTGATGTTAAAAATTATGCTGTTAGTCTGTTAGCAATGATTATAAAAACTAAAAGTATTCAAGAAAGATCAACACGGTTGTGAAGTGACGTTGTTGATTGTTGAGGTCTTCACAATGAAAATGGTTATAGTTTAATTTTTGTAGACAAATTAAAATTTAAAAAACAACCACCAGTCTATAATTTTAATTTAAATAGTAGTACTTGGGAAAGTATCGTAACCAAAAAGATATCATTCGAATGTTATGTTAAGATTAAAGATGTTCATGTTGGGTAGAAATACAAATAACAATGGTTTCTCGTTTAAAATTAAATTTCGACTTTACTTAGAGCTAGTAAAGCAAAAGACAACTGAACTACAAGTACAAGTCTACAACTACAAGTTACGGTTACTGTTAGTCGTTACCTATCATCTATGACTATCACTATCAGTCTCACTATCACTTTCACTATACCTATGGTTCTTGATCTTGATCTTGATTGGGTTAAGTCCCAAGACCTCTCGAAGAGAGTAATTGTGGGACCCTCGGATCTATCCAGGCTCAGAAATCCGCTACTATCTCCCCCGTACGGAGCTCCCGGACAGTGCGCAACAGGAAACCCTGCAGGTACAGGCTCGAATCGCAGGCTATAGCATTGAAAGTGTTAATACGGGTATTCATGTTATGGGTTGAGGATTTCATAGATTTAAGTGTGTTATTTAAGGTTGGAAATAAATCATTATTTGCAGCAATACGACACAACAAAGAAATTCTCTGTGACTGTCTGCGCTTTCTTAATGTTTCTAGTCCTAGGTCAATTTTGGCATCTGTTACCGATACTTCTCTACCCTTTAAATTTTTAATGAACCGTACAGCCCTATTTTGGGTAACTTCTAATTTTGTTATTAGATGTTTATTGCATGGGTCCCATACTTCAGCAGCATATTCTAGGAGAGGTCTACAAAGAGTTTTATACGCTAGAATTTTAACATTTTCTGGGGCATTTCCTAGTGTGAGCTTGATTAAACCTAGTACTCTGTATGCCTTTGATATGATATTTTCGACATGCTTATTCCATTTCAAATCTGCTGATAGCAATATTCCAAGGTATTTTACAACTCCAACTCTATTCAGGGGATCTTCTCCTAATTTATAAGTGAAGACATTTCCCATATTTTCTGTTTTCTTACCAAAAGTGATGACATTACTTTTCTTTGAGTTGAACTTCATATTGTTTTCTTTTGCCCACCTATAAAGTCTAGAAAGATCTCCCTGTAGTTTATGATGATCATTTGGATCAGTAATGGGTAGATAAACAAGAGTGTCATCAGCAAAAAGCCTGATTGTACTATGTGTAACGCAGTTTACAATGTCATTAATAAACAAAACGAATAATGTTGGACCCAGCACACTTCCTTGTGGAACCCCGGAAGTCACTGGTGCTAAGTCCGAAGATACCCCGTCAATGACCACTCGTTGTGAGCGTCCAGTTAAGAATGATGAAACCCATCGAATAATGCAGGGATTTATTTTTAACAATATCAATTTCTTTACAAGAATATGATGGTCAATTACATCAAAGGCTTTAGAAAAATCTAGCACAACTGCATCTACAAAATGTCCTTTATCTATATGCCTTAATATATCGTGGTTGACAGTAGCAAGCTGAGTAACACATGAAAAGTTGCGGCGAAAACCATGTTGGTTTTCATGTATCAAATTTTCCAATTGTGTGTTTAAATGATGCAGAACTACATGTTCAAGAATTTTACAGCAAATGCACGTTAGTGATACTGGACGATAGTTGGAAGCTAGAGTGCGGTTACCCTGTTTAAACACAGGTGTTACATTTGCAGTCTTCCAGTCATCTGGCACTATTCCTGTATTGAGTGAATGATTGAAAATGCACACCAGTATTTCTGCTGTTCGATCTAAGTCTACTGTGAGATAGTTCTTTGTGAATCCATCTACTCCAGGAGCTTTACCTTGTACAAGTTGTCTCAGCAGGTTCACAACTCCTTCTTTAGTTACCACTATATTATCTTTCTCAGTGACTGATGGTAATTCTGGTAGAGGTGATGGAGTGGTAAATACACTGTAGAAGAAACCATTCAGAGTGTTAGATATCTTAGTTTTATCATACGTCAAGATACCATCGTTGTTTTCTATGGAAGTAATCTCATTACCATTCCCTTTTAGATCTTTAACATATTTGTAAAACGGTTTTGTGTAGCCACTGGAAAGAGGTTGGTATAGACGATTCACCAGAAAAGATGCTTTTAGTTTTTTGAATAATTTTTTATTATGGCGACGTAATTCTTTATATTTAGCCAAGTGATCAGCATCACCAGACGTTTGAAAGCGGTTGTAAAACTTTCGCTGTTTCTTACATGCCCGTCTGGCTTCATCATTAAACCAGAGAGGCTCATGTAGATTTCTAGGCTTACGTTGTTTAGTTGGGACATATGAATCAACAAGTCTATGTAATTCAGTCTTAAATGTATTCCATATAACATTAATATCATATTTCAACATCACTTTGTTTTTAATAGTATGAAGCAACTCATCTAGACCAGTTGTAAACCCGCCGAGTTCGATTTTGTGAAATAGCTTGATTGGGGGGATAGATGGTTTCTTTTTCTGTTCTACTTTACCAGTCAAGACCGTTTCTATCATGAAATGGTCGCTAATACCCGGTGTTATTACATTTGTGCTTTGAACTTTATATGACAAGTCAGTACAGATGAGATCTAATATATTGCCTGCTATGTGCGTAGATTTATGAACAAGTTGTTCCAAATTATTATCATTTAGAAAATTACAAAAGTCAGTATAGTATGTCCTCCAACAAGTTGAAAGGCCAGTATCTTCCCAATTGATTCCTGGAAGGTTAAAATCACCGGTCATGAGTTTTCTATTTGTTGGGTATTTAGTGTGAATATTTTTCATGTACTCAAAGAATGAGTTCATGTCACGTGAAGAAGGGGGTCTATAATAGCAAGTAAGATTGCAATATTCCTTGCTATCCAGTCTAAAACATACTGTGATTGCTTCTGCTTCTGTTTCACACCTGATTAGCTTATGGGGAATTTCTACATTTATGGCAATCAATACACCACCTCCGTGCGAATCACGATCTTTTCTATATACTACTTTGTCTTTGGGAGAAAACAATTGAGAATTCAAAAATGCATTATCTAAGTGTGTTTCAGTAATACAAATGATATCGTATTCAACGGAGAGGGTTTGAATCTCCAATATTTTCCCCCTTATTGATCTCGCATTTACTGTTAATATTCTCCGATTATCATGTGTTACTGTCTTACTTTTATTATCTTCCCGTTTGTTATCTTGTACTTGTTTTCTGGATTTTTCTGCCTCAATTCCCTCAGCTCGCTTCTCAGTTGAAAATCCTTTTCTTGTTCCTCTTTATTCAAGTCAAGACGAGCAAAGACTCCTTCTATTTTCTGAGCGTTGATGCGTTTTAGAAATTCCCATTTTTGAACTTCTGAAGCTAGTGTTAGTCTCATGGGTCTAATCTTGTCAACTTTTTTTGGTCCTAATCTTGTGGCATTATCTCTTGATGCGTGAAATCTGAGACTACATGAATCTAAAACTTCTGAGAGTTTACCTATGGATTCATCTAAAGTAGTGTCGTGTTCCTCGGAAATTCCAAAAACTATGATATTTTTAGCTCTGCTTTCACTAGAAATTTCTGTTTTGATAGATTTAATTTGAACTTCTTGGTTCTTTAGTTGCTTATTTATTGTTGTAGTGGAATCTTCCAGTTTTGCAACCACCGAAGCAAATGTTTTCTCACTTTTAGAAATATGATTCTCAAATAAGCTAGTTAGTTGAGATTCCACAGCAGTCATGCGATTATTAAATGAACCCATTACTTGATCGTAACTTTTTTCAATGTGGGATTCAATGGCTTTAAGTCTGGTTATAAAATTTGGGTATGCCACAGCTTCACATTGGTCACAAAACCAATGAATACCCTTTTTCGTAATGGTGTTTAGGTCTTGCTTCATAAGATCAGTACAGTCTAAATGAAACCAATTGAGACAAGTTTCACACTCAATTGACAGGGTGCCTTCATCTTCATCATCTATTTTTTTAGTACATTTTTCACACATCGCCTGAGACACGGTAGGTCCCGGAGTATAATTAAGTATAGCACTCTGCCTCTGGGTACATTTAGCTGTTGATGAGCTAGTACTTGAGGTTGATTCTGACCTTTTGGTTTTCGTCATTCTTTGTTTTTTATTTTCAAAAATGACCAAAGACAGCGTTAAATTTTATTATTTTTTTTTTTCAGAGAGAATTTTTAGTAAATAGTAACTTTAAGGAGTAGGAAGTAAATAAATAGATAAATAGATAAATAGTGTTACTAGACAAAGACAGACAAGAAATGATCAATTAAATGAATTAATAAGTAAATAAATAAATAAATAGTGTTACTAGTCAAAGACAGACAGAGTTAGTCAATCACTTAGTAAACTGTTGAGTTGGTTAATATGATTACAATAATATAGCCTATCAAGTGAGCCCACTCCCTCAACACCTCCAACTACTCACAGCCAGAAACAACCGCAGGGATCAAAAATTCGCAGACGGGAAAAGATCCCTGTAACCCAGTACAATCTCTGGACCACAAAAATCTCAAACCAGCAGGCTGTGAACTCCGTGTTTATGCTCTTCTTTGGCTCCGCTTGTGTTACTCTTAGTCTTAGTCTTACTCCGAAACCTCCTATGCAACTATTAAAAGTTCTCTGGTTGAATCGTGTGAATGCAACAAATCTTCATAAACGTAAACAACTCCTTGAATTTGATTATCAAATTTAACTTTCATTAAATTGTTATTATTCGGTAATTGTTTTTAAATTAAAAATACATATAATCATGGTACTGTGGCAGTGAGCAGTATAAATATGCATCCATCATCAGAGGTTACTACTAGTACTAGTATTGCTAAAAGTTGTACTTGTAATCATAATCATAATGATAATATTAATATTAATAATTATTATTTTATCGACAAGGCATACCTTGAGCATGTAAAACGAAACATATGAGACATTTATAAATGCAGAAAAAATTTTGGAGTCACTGAACTTAGTGTTTGTACACATATTGTTCAAATTTCCAACTTTAAACACAAGACCCTCAAACTACTGAATCAAGTGATTTCAAAGTTTATACTCTGCCTCAGGCGAGTCCTCAAGACATTCAAGAGGGAACCAATAAATAAAAGGTTTTAATGGCGTCGCAAAAAAATATAAACGAGGGAATGACTCCGAAATTAAGCTCGGTTGACAATATTTTATTACTGGTATGGTAGGCCTGTACGACCACGGTACGACCCGGTGCGACCACGGATTAATCGCTATTGTTTTGATAAAAACATAATAATATTATACTGAAGTAAAGCAAAAAGCATTGATAAAGCAAAGCTATTTGAATTGAAATCGAAACCTTGAGCAATTCGTTGCTCTGTAATTCATAGACATAATGTTACCGTGGTAGCAGTAATAATAATAATAGGATTATTAAATTGCTTCATAAACAGCTCCAAATTGGGGGTGACCAAGTGTAGATAGTTTAGAATTCTCGCGTTTACAGAATATTGGTTTGAATCGAAACTTTTAAACCCCCAAGTTCAAACTCGAGATTGTCAACTATTACACTCAATCACCCCCGAATTGGAGCTGCTCATAGAATAACTTTTTTCAATAAGCAAGCGGCATAAGTCACGTGATCAGTTACGGACGGCTGAGCACTGTCTGCTGCATTCAGCATTGTCATTACTTGGTTGTTCTTCAACCTGGCCTGTTGCTGGTTGCAAGTCAAACTGTTTGGTCGCGATGAAAAGGTAATCCTTTAATCAACTTGCCATTTGATTAAATTAATTTTGCTAATATCTCATTTGTTTGAACTAACTAGGTGTCAAGGGTAGCTACTCATGTAGCTTTAACCAGGGGTTAAACTAGTACACTGTGACTGTACAGTGAAAAAATGCTAATTTACTTCTAGTGATTAATTACTAATTAAATTAAAAATAAATGATTAATCAATAACCATAGGCATCGCATAGCCATAGGTTTTAAAACTAAATCAACATTATGTTTTGAGTGATTTTGATGTCAAGTCTACACTACTCTAGCTGTGGAGGTTCTTCTGGGAAATAATAAACTTGTGCAACTATATTCTTTATAATCTAAGTACACTCATACTGTAAATGTAATTTTATTACTATTACGGCGTAATAGTATTAGTAAGTTAAACACTCCATAACTAAAATACTGTTGTGAATTTATGCATTCACTAATTAGTAATTGCTGGGTATTTAAAGTAATGCAACACTACCAAGTTAAAGTAGATTATAAAGCTTATTTAATTCACAAGATACAAGAGTAAAACTATACGCAATAATAAAAACACGCTACATCATTGCAGACAGTTTACGCAACCTATCTTAAGCTATTCTACTGCTCAACTGGCGGCCATCCAAGCGCGATAGCTATTAGCTCTAATTAGTTGTTTACAGCGTACGCTGGTAGAGTAGTAAAGTAGATATTGTCAGGCCGAGTTGATGAGGGACGCTGTCATTAGGGTAACGCAATATGAGCAGGAGAGTTGTCCTTTCGATATATACAATGGTAACATAACTCCTTACACAAAACCCTTACAGTACCACCAGGGTAGAAAATATACTAAGTAGAAGTCACTTAAAATTTTACTCTAAAATCTAGAAATAGACTCTAAGCTTCCTAGGCATTATGGTCATCTTTAGTAGCATTTTCTAAATTGAGTTGGTGGTAATAGTTTAGATAACTTGAGTTGGAAAACTTCGTATATCAATTCACTTAGTTTTTCCAATTGTTTGAACTTTGACATATTTTATTTAGCTGCTTTGATATAATATTTAAAGACACACCAGTATCTGGTTGTCTATATATTGTAATAATATTTTTATATGCAGATTGTCTTTTGACAAATTAAGGAGTTCGACTTACCTTGTTGCGTCTTGTAGCATTGGGAAATTTGGCTTTGCTGTGAAATAGCTGCACTGTGTTTGAAATAAATGATAAAGTAACAGAAAATATATAGCTTGACTAAAGAAAATTGGGAAGGTGCAACTTCTACTGGTGCCAAACTTCCAAAAGTGGTGAGCAAAAAACATTCCAATACGGATTTTATTTGATATGCTAACAATGGCTTTAGTTTAATACACAACGCATTGTCATTTTCCCCTAACTTATAAAGTTCTGGCTGCAGATATATCTGATTGTGTTTAAAAATAATGAAGCATTAACAAAATACATTTTATAGTTATATAGTTTTCAAGTTTTTCTTCATTTTGTTCAAGATTATATGCAAGTATTTGAAAAAGATTTATATTTCAATTATGAATCTTTCATTGAACATAGTCCTTCATATATTAAATTATAAAAACTAAGCCGTTATAGAATTTTTTAACTTTACAATTTACCAGTAATCATACGATTTTAATCTTTGAAGTCTCTAAACTGTACTAGCAATTGGCCTAGAAGACATATGACAAGCAAATATCTATTAAGAGTTGTCAACTTGATTGGACTAAATGACGTTAGCATGCTTATTGTATCAGGCTGCCTTGTATCAGACTGCCTTTTTCTACATATTTAAAAATGTAATTTTTACATAAATTGTTTGTTGAAATGACAAAAAATTAATTCATGTTGTTTTTCTGAAAAAAAATGCAGTTGTCTTCTCGTTTTAAATTTGCATATATATGCTTTAAAATGACCTGTTGACCATTAGTTTGTCAACTGTCCATGTCTTCACTTTAGGTAAACTTACACAACTGTTGTGATGTAATTGTGTTTTATGAATTGACTGTGATTTAACTTTTGTAAAGTTGAGCTGTTTACTCTTAAATTCTTATTTCAATTGAATTAGCATTCTGGTTTAATGAGCCACTTTAGCGTATTTAACTTGTTGGAATCTCTAAAGACTTCTGTATCCATTATATCCACTACTTTATGATTGACAAAGCAATAGTCAGCTTTTCCTTGAAGTCATACAACAAATAACTAATTTAAGATGCCTTATGTATTAATTCTATTGTATACCTTCATAGTAATTTAAAATTATATGTTTCTGAGTTCTTGTATGCATGTGACGTATATTAGTGTATGAATAGTAAATGCTGTATTTGTCAAAGGTATGATTCCTAAACTTCAATGTTTCTGCAGTAATTTTATCTGTCTAACCTAAACAGTCAATGTGCCTTATATATTACTAACTGCAGGCTTTAGAGAAACACTATATTTTATCTACAAATGGGTGGCATATGAAACTCTATAAAATAGTAATAAATTATAAGAGATAGGAACTTATATTTCGGTTAAACTGTTTCCAACCTTGTTACAGGCTGACATACAGTATATGAGTTGTCTGCCCCCTCACCCCACTCTCTGTTATGATAAACTATAGAGAGTACACTCACCCCACTCTCTGTTATGATAAACTATAGAGAGTACACTCACAGCAGGGGAAGGGTATACTTTAAATAGGTTAAGCATTCAACTGCATGCAGATTAGCTGCTTTGCTTTTTAAAGCTTTTTCTTTTGTAATTGAGCTGAATTTTAGCTATATTGTTGCTATGTAGAAAGAAGTATAATAGCTGTAGATCTTATTGTGCTTGTTTGAAGTCAGGTGCAGTCATGGTGAAGCTTCTCAGACACTTGAGTGTTCATCCAGCAACAGCAGCTGATCTTCTTTCATTATACCTCTGCCTCAGATCTCTCGCCTGCCACAGACCTCTCGCCTGCCACAGACCTCTCGCCTGCCACAGACCTCTCGCCTGCCACGGACCTCTCGCCTGCCACGGACCTCTCGCCTGCCACGGACCTCTCGCCTGCAGTAAATGGTAACTATTACCCATTACTACTCACTAAGTAAATATTAGTTGACAAACTCAAACATTCTCCATGTTGAAGTATTTAGGGTTACTCGTGGCGTTTATAAATATTTTATATCGATTTTTTTCACATTTGTAATTTTTTTGAACCCAATCAGCTACCATGTTTTATATTTTACTTTCATGTTATTTCAGGGCTGAGAGTATGAAAGCTGTTACAGATGAATGTTCAAGCTTTATGGATTGAACTATCCTACAGGTAATGCACAAGATATCTACTAAAGGTGACACATTGTTAGATGAGTCCCTTTTGTGACTCAAAACTGTAGTATATGTAGCTAGTACTGTATACTCTGTAGTAGTTATTGCGTACTCTGTTAACAGGGAACTGCTACGTAACTGCATGGTAGTGAACTGAAGAAACATGAACGCCGTCACACTGCGCCTGTAGAAAGGAAGTACTCGTGTGAAATCTGCAGCAACTCTCCAGCACCTGGAGGTGCACATGAGGCAGCTTACAGGTGCGTTACCTCAGAATGACTTTATCCGGTAACACTGGTTATTGGGTGTGTCTGTTTTCCTATTCACAGAATGTTTTATCCTGGCTATGACTTCTCATTTTATTACTGAATGTTAGCATTTAAAAAAAGAAGATATTAATAAGCTTTTTGGAGCAAATTTTATTAGAAATAATAAATTTTAAATATTTTAGGCGTTACAAACATGTTTATTTTCTTGTATAGAATTGTTTTCAGTGTACCAGTTAAGCCCTAACTTCTATAAAACCTAAGCTACAATTCTGCTCCAGTTTATTATATGGCCTGTGGTCACATACTCCTCAGCGGGTACCCCGTTCTGTCACCCCCAGATTGTAACACTATCTCAGTCTACTGTAGTATTATAGCTTTGTTGTTATACAGGCTTTAAGAGAAAAAGCTATGTAAAGCTTTCAGATGAAAAGCTATGTAAAGCTTTCAGATGAAAAGCTATGTAAAGCTTTCAGATGAAAAGCTATGTAAAGCTTTCAGATGAAAAGCTATGTAAAGCTTTCAGATGGAAAGCTATGTAAAGCTTTCAGATGAAAAGCTATGTAAAGCTTTCAGATGAAAAGCTATGTAAAGCTTTCAGATGAAAAGCTATGTAAAGCTTTCAGATGGAAAGCTATGTAAAGCTTTCAGATGAAAAGCTATGTAAAGCTTTCAGATGAAAAGCTATGTAAAGCTTTCAGATGAAAAGCTAATGCTTTATATACATACTGTTGTTCACTCTTTCTTTGAGACTCAACTGAATAACGTGTTGTGCTCAGTAAAGCTTATTCACATGATACTACATCTACCTGGCAGGTGAGAGGCGGGCCAGGTGCTCTTAGGGTTTATTGGCTGCTGCATCCAAATCAGAGCTGCTGAATCATCAGACGCTACATACAGGAGAGAACTACAGCTGTTATCTCTGCTCCTTCACGCCTGCTAGCAGTGGTGAGACAATACTACACCTACTTATAATTTTTTTTCTTGAACTAGACAATAGGCGGTTTCACCACTAGTTTTTATTACTAATTCAATTGCAAAGCTAGAATGACTCAGCTTTATAGCTGGTTACTGTTAGCTATTAAGCCAATAAATTAGAGAATAGCCTTTATTTTAAGCTATTTACAGCAAGCAGATGACAAATCAGTATTCTATTAGGCATAGACCTACAAGGTAGCTATTTTGTGTTATATTATATCAATCTATATTCAAATTTTGTTCTTTTGATAGTTTATAGTGTTGTAGCTTCACTGAATAATGATATTTCTTGTATTTATGTTTTGTATTACTCTCAGTTGGTCATGTGTTATATAGTTGACATTGTTTAATAGGTTTCACAGTTGGTAAAGGTTGGTCACCTTGAAATAAAAGATAAATCCAGCCTCTCAGGCCTAGTTGTTTATTCAGTGTCAAATGAGCATCAGACTCTACTTATGGTCATCAGTCTTGACAATGAAAATTTTATACTACTGTTGCAGGCACGCCCACCAACTGTCATGGTTGCCGCTACAGTTGCTGGAAAGGCTGGTCTGCGAGCTTTGAGAGAACTTAATCAGAGCAGTAATTTTCCACATCAAAGAGCAGAGGTTGCAAGGCTAGAAGGTAAAGTATGCTGCAGTTACTGTAAATGATTGCTAATTTATATACATGTGATTATGTCTATATACTATAACTTTGCTACCTAATTTTTTCAATTTGACTTTCAGAAAGTGCAGATAAATTTCTGTATTATATAAGCTGAGGTTTTAACGGTCTATAAATTTAACTTTACTCTGCTATTAGTTCAAAGGTATGGCAGTGTATAAAGTTAGTAATGCTGGTTTGGAATATACTTGTCACAATTTAATATATTATTCTGATTGTAGAAGCTCTCCCCAGTTCTTATTCCTCACTATTCCTTGCATGCTGCTCACAAGCATGCCTCATCACTTCCACTGTCATCTCAGCAGATGCTTTTCATTTGTCAACCAATCAGATTCGCTTGAGCGAAGCACAAATATGAGGAGCCCTTGACTCTAGCTGCAAGTTGCTACAGCAGGTGCCTTGTACCATGACTCCGTATATAATTTGACATGCCTTCTCTTGCATACAATTTTTAGCTGTTAGTGCCATGAGGACAAATTGCATGAACACTATAATTGTATGCATTTTATCAAATGAATTTAAGCTTGCAGATATTGTTACTACATTCATTTACCCATATAAACATTTTGTTTAGTTTCAAGTTATTTACAAGAATATATCTGATTTATTTTAAATGTATTTTATTTGACTTGATAACAAGTGCAACAATAGAATCTGGTGGCTTTGACAGTGATGTGTTCCTTTTTTGGAACCTGTCTTCTCAACTGCAAAGAAAAAAATCAGTCTTAGACTTGGTCCTAGTCCTAATGTTCATACATATATATAATATAAAAAAGGAAAAAAAAATTGCCTAGACATGTAAAGGGAACAGAGAAGTGCATTAAGAAAGGGGAACAGAATGGAAAAGGTTGGTATTCACTGCACTAACCTCTCCTGTTGGGTTTGTTTTTACTGATGTAATTCTTTGTGTAACGCAGCAGAGGTTATGAAATATTCCGACAGCAGCTTCTTCCCTGGCTCAAACTACAAAAGTTTCAAGACTTTAGAGAGGACAGTAAACTGGAGAACAAGAAATATAACAAAGAGAAGTGAACAGCAAAACAAAGTTACTAGAATGATTTCTACATGCTACATATCAAATTTCGGGTACCTACATGTTCAGTTTCTATCAGTTCTCAAAGACAGCCATAGCAATCAGGGAGCAGGAACCCACGATGCTGCAACGTGCGACGTCAGAGGATCCATGAGGGCATATGGTGGAGAGTTTGGGGCCTGTAGGGTCCACTCGAAGAAGTAGAGACTAAAGACAGCTTATCAACAGTATCTTCTGTAGCCCTGGTATCCATGCCCAGGATAACTCCATCCTAGAACACAATTAAGAAATATAAGTTGTGTAAACTCAATACTTCGCAACTAACATTTCCTATTTTTATTATGGCCATAACAATTGTTGAACATAAATAACACCTAATCCACAAACAACTTTGTCTCAAACTGAATTTATTAACTATTTTTCAACAACTAAATTATGTGCATCAAAAAATGAAAAATGAAACTTACCTTATATATTATCCCACATATAGTCGTGCCAGTACTGTAACCTTTTGGTGCTGTAAAACCTTTAGATGAAAGATGAGCATTTCTTAAACAACCAACTCTCAAGATAATTCCTGTTGCTTGAAGAGAGATGTGCGTTTCCAAAGACTGAATGAAGAGAGAGCTGAAAGTGCAGGGTTTATATCAGTCTAGAAAATAGCTTTTTTCTGAAATAGCCAAAATAGCTGCACACAAGTAAATAACACAACAGAGGAAAACATAATGTAGCTAACATAGCATAATGTAGCTAACATAGCCTAATGTAGCTAACATAGCTATGTTAATACAATTAAAGCTGTAATGATTCAACAAAAGCTTTCCATGCTCATGTAATGCCCAAACAATTATTATGCCTTACAGTGTACCTGTAAAAGCACGTATGCCCAAATGTCAACAGCGAACAGGTTATGCAGAATAGATAATGTGAACAACATATTTTCTCCCTTATAGTGCAGTAGAAATATATAACGCAGGAGTTACCAACCTTTCCCTAATACTCCCCCTTTCATGAATATTTACTATTAATTTCCCCCTTTTGACAAACTGCGAAAAATTTTTATAACTGGCATCATGATAATATAGGATACAACAATATACATTATATGAAAAGTGAAGCAGTATTTACAGCTCTAAATCCTGCATGGCACACTAACAACTATCAAGACAAACATCCACAATAAAAGTGACTTTAAAAACAACAAAATTTAGTTGAAGCATCAATAACCAGTTTTAGAGACTATAGAGAATAAGAACATTGTATATAATGCATAGTACCAGAGGCATATAGTTTAAATGTGAGACTTTGGCAGAATTTGGCTGCTACTGATAAAACCCATTCGCTAGTAATTTAAAATTGGAATATTCAGCTGATTGGGGTAAAATAATATAATTAGGGTATAAAAGTAGACATCAACCACCGAGGGTATGTATAATCAGGTTAAGATAAACCGCATAAAACATCCAGGCCATACCAACTTATAGAGAAGCAAAATTGTATATCAGTTCAACTTTAGTAAAATTTTATTTGTAATTCTTGAAAATATAACTCGATGAAAAGTTTGAAACTGTTTACTGGTAAAATTGTGATTAATTAAAAATTTCCGATTAATTCTAGAAGTAGTTTAATCAAGGATTCATGTTATACTTAATAGGAATTGTTGGGACTTTACATAAGTTGGGAAAGCTTTTCCCTAATGCATTATAGCTTTTTCATGTATTATTACAGCTATGCAAGCTATATTACAATTTTCCGACACTCATTACAGCTACTAAACAATAGCTGACTTCTTTGACTGGTATAACAACCCAGTATTTTCATCTATCTTTAAGCTTGCGTCTTGCAACTACGCTTACAACTTATGATGTAAAGGCTTTTACATCGCTACTTTCTTTTAGACTGCTACAATAAATATCTCTATATTTTGAAAACAACAGGAATTACCTCCATATAGCTCATCCAGCTGACACATGTGAAGAATAATCTAGAATGACTTTGTCCAACTTTATACCCAATTGGTTGGTTGTCTAGTAGATGACCATGTGACCATCACAGCAGTTACTGCAAGAAGAAAGCAGTCTATAATTATGTGGTGTTGCATATCATGAAAAACAATGAAATAAAATACTAAATATAACTTATTTTATAAAACATTATTGAAGAAAGCAACAAAAGTAAAAATGGAGAACAACAGGGGGGGGGGGGGGAATTCACATTTTTTATTGATGTATATAGGTGTACAGAAGAGTGTCATACTTGATTAATTTAAAAAAATGATTTGTTGAAAGAGCCATAACCAAAAATCAAAAATGAAAGCCTGACTTCGTTTTCTTACCACAAGCAAGCATAGCACTATGTAAACTTATATTTTTTAATAAGAGGTTTTCACACATTCAGCATTAAATTGACAGAACAACAAATATGATTGAAGAGTGCTCATTTAGATGGAATGAGGTTTGGTAGTATTTACAAGCTCCAAAATCAAATGAATTACTTATTGATGGTTTTCAATGAATGCAATCATTGTATTAACATGAAAGTAAAATCCTAAAATAAAATCCCAATCATGTGCTGATTTTTTTCATCTCTTCAGTCAAGTTTTGTATGGAGCTGGGGTAAGGTTGGCAAGAGCTATTACAATAGGCTGTTTTAACTTTCATTAGAAATGCATATGGCAATTCTTGAATGAAATAAACAGCTAAAACTTTTAAAGCTAAATATAACGACAGAAAAACAGCCAAGCGTTACGGTAGAATTAATCAACAGTGGACTTCATAGCTAACAGGACATATAGTATCAGTATTTTATGTGCCGAACAGTACAGTTTCATTTTAATCATCACTCTATAGTACAGTTCAATGTGCACAACTTTACAAAGTTATATATTCTACACCTTACACAATTATATTATTGCAACTTTTATCAAAAGCACATGCTTCAGTGTTTGAGTAGTAACGCTTGTTATGCTTATCCGAAATCATTTATGAGAGTAGCTATCCCCTGGTAGTAGCTTTATGAATGCTAAAACCTAATAGCACATAACACAGGGAAAGAGCAAATATTGTTACAATAAACAATTCATTTAGACACAAACCTGAATCGTTGAAAAGTTTCGTTGAATCAAACACAGAGAGAAGACAACTTCTACATGGCATCTCATGGATTTAAAACCAGTCTTGATAGCAAGGGAACTTTTATCTGCATGTGGTTAAACACAACTACAAAACAGACAATAAATATTCTAAACTACCTTAATATATAAAACATTTTATTTTAATTTGCTAATACAGTAAATGTTTGCAGAGCTGAGATACTAGTCTACTGACTACAAGTGATTAACTTGAACAAATTCACAAGACTTGGAATTAACAAGACTAAAATAATAAATAAACCATAACATTTTTACTACCACTTCAAACAGAAATAGATATACATGAATTATGGACATCAGTTATCAAGAAGAATACAAGAAGCACAAGATAATTCTTCCAATACATCGTGTAAAACTAGTAAAATTGAAACCACAGAGAAAATTATTGTAAATAATAAATACTTAATTATAACCAAAATGGGGCTCTCAGAACTGACCACAGCTGGCTAGGTCCTATCTTCCTGGTGTAGACCAAATGTTCTCTAATGTGTGAATATCTCAGCTGCTCGGAGACATTCTAAAAAACAAAACACATTTGAGAAATTGAAGTTGTTGAATAAATGATGACAGACATGTATGAGACAAATTATAGACTGTAAAATCTAGAGTATTAGAGATTTACATGGTGATAAATTTTCATTATGATAAAATCAACTTAGTCTACAGAACCAGGAAAGAAACTTCTTTGAATCAGAAACTTTTTCAGTTGAAACAACGTAAACTGAAAATATTCTAGCTTTTAATTTCAAGGAATGATTATGACTATAATATGAGTATGTAACTGAAATAAAGTCAAACAAATTGAATTATTGGGTAGGAGTTAGAATTTATTGCACAGTTATGGCTATTTTGAAAAGAAAATTTGATTTCAATTATGAGCCATACAGTACAGAGTAGCAAATCAATGAATTAAAATCATAAGCTTGTACACGTGGTGAGCAAAGCAACAGCCGCACTATTACAGAAAGGTCATTGTAAAATGTTAGTGCATGTAAATATTTGTGCGAAGTTTAATACTCCTGCAGAGGGCTTGATATAGAATCACAAAAATTATGTCTAATGATCATATATCACAACAAAATACCGTAAATATTAAAATGGCATTATATTAATATATAAATTAACCATCCCTTCAGTGTGGATAACAATAAATTAAGGCAAGCAGATAGAATCAA
The DNA here is from genome assembly GCA_964035545.1 of Bugula neritina. Lineage (NCBI taxonomy): Eukaryota > Metazoa > Bryozoa > Gymnolaemata > Cheilostomatida > Bugulidae > Bugula > Bugula neritina. The sequence continues at coordinate 19,405 of OZ037767.1, read as the reverse complement.
GCTAAAGACAGGTCTATTGTAAAAGGAAAAATTTATAGAATGAAAATGGAAAAAAAACTGTAAACACTGAAATAAAAATAAAATATGATACCAGCAAAAATGGCTTGGCATATTATATAATTAGTGGTACAGCAGCACCAATATTATGCTTAGACAAGAAATTATCCCAAAGGATAAATTTTCAATAAACTAAAGAAATGAGCACTGACTCACTGCATCAACTATTAGCTAGAAAACCTTACATCAAACTAAAAGCAGTAACAGCTAGGGTGCTAAAATGTATAGCTCACTATTTGTAGTATTATACTAAGATTGTTATTCTTAGTATAGATTCAACAAACCAGAGAAGAACAGGGTAGAAGTTATGTTGAAATCAAGCCAATTTAAAGCCAAGCTAAATTGAAATTCATTATATAAGCCTTGCAGCTGCATTTACTCCATTGAGGGCTTTAAATATTTGTTTTTGCTTTTGGAAATTTTTTAAAAGTTCTTAAACTTGTTCATTGAGCTAAAACATATAAAACACTATAAATTAAGCTCATGAATTACAACCATGTTCAGTGCCAGCGAGATGCACAGAATAAAAAGTGTTCATCATTGAAACTGTAATTAAATCAAGTTTATGTTGATAATCAAATAAAATTTGTTCAATTAAACAATTCATTTATAATTTTTATTATAAATCTTTAGGGAAAACATGTAACAAAGGGCCAAAAACTGGGTGAAATCATCCGCAACTACCCTCTGTAAACATATAGTAATATGAGCCACACCTCCTACCAATAAGTAGCATAATGGTTGACAACGCCCTATACAATCGCCGCTCTCATATCGATCATCTCTGGGGTGAGGTTGACAAGAGCTTTTACAATAGGCTGTTTTAACTTTTATTAGAAACATGTTTGACAATTTTTAAATAAAATAAACAGCTATAACTTTTAAAACAAAATAACATGAGAGAAAAGCAGCCATGTGTTACGGCAGTGTTAATCAACAGTGGATTTCATAGCTAATAGGAGCAGATATAGGTCAACTGAGTTCACCTAACTGCCTAGCACTGGAAGTTTTACTAATTCCAAGTGTTGGTAGTGAAGGTTAGACAACACAAACTTAATGAAAGGAAGAGTAAATATTGTTGCAGTAAGCAATTCATTTAGACGCAAACCTGAACTGATGAAAAGTTTTGATGAATGAAACACAGAGAGAAGACAACTTCTACGTGTTGGCTTGTGAGCATCTCATGGATATAAAACTGGTCTTGATATCAAGGTATAGCTTCTATCTGCATGTGGTTAAACACAACTACAAAACAGACAAGAAATATTCTAAACTACCTTAATATATAAAACATTTCATTTTAATTAGCTAACAGTAAATGTTTGCAGAGCTGGGATACTAGTCACAACATGTCGAGTTAACAAGACTAAAATAATAAATAAAACATAACTTTTTCACTATTAAAGATGAAATAAATAAACATAAATTATGGACATCAGTTATAAAAAAGAATACAGAAAGTACAAGATAATTAATTCCTAATATCCTGTTAAATTGGTAAAATCAAAAACACAGAGCTAATTATCATAAATAATAAATACCTAATTATAACCAAGATGGGGCTCTCAGAACTGACCACAGTTGGCTAGGTCCTATCTTCCTGGTGAAGACCATATGTTCTCTAATGTGTGAATATCTGAGCTGCTTGGAGACATTCTAAAAAATGAACACATTCGAGGAATTAAAATTGTTGAATAAATGATAACAAGACATGTATGGGAAAACTTACAGACTGTAAAATCTAGAGTATTGGAGATTTACATGGTGATAAATTTTCATTATGATAAAATCAGCATAGTCTACAGAACCAGGAGAGAAACTTCTTTGAATCAGAAACATAACTTGTTTTAGTTGAAGCAGCCTAAACTGAATATTCCACTTTAACTTTTGAATTTCGATCCATGATTATGACCATGATGAGTATGTAACTGAAATAAAGTCAAACGAATTAAACCATTGGGCAACAGTTAAACTTTATTATACTGGTAAGGCTGTAGTGAAAAAAATAAAAACATTTGATTTCAAGTATACTATTATTCACAGTATTGATTTTGTAGTTCAGTTCAACAGACCAGAGAAGAACAGGGTAGAAGTTGTGTTGAAATTAAGCTAATTTGAAGCAAAGCTAAATTGCAATTCATTATATGCCTTGCAGTTGTATTTACTCAAATGACTGCAGAATCAAATTGACAAAAAACGAGTGGCAGCTTATAAATTGAATAAAATATTCAATTTGAATTCTAAGCCTACGAATGAATACAGATTAACAAACAGTTTACTAAAGACGGTACAAAATTATTAAATGACGTGGTAAATAAAGGATTACTTTGGTAAGATGACCAAACAGTTTCAGTTGCTGGACCAGTCAGTTTGAAGGGCAACTTAGTAATGATAGTGCAGAAATTGGCAGAAATTGAACAGGTGAGCTAGAAAAACTGCTTGTTCGAGAAGCTATAATTCAGATAAATGATGAAAATAAATGTTGCAACTTGTGATTTGACTTTTGGAATTTTTATGGAGCTTTATCATCCTTCTAACCATTCACCATTAAATCACTAATTTCTCTTATCGTATGCAACTAGATATTAGCATGAGGTTAGGGACCTAAAGAAAAAGGACAGGGCTGTGCATGAACTTGCTTAGTCCTAACTCTTGCTTACTCCCAACACTGACTACTGGTTGCGGGTAAAAATTCAACTACTTGTTTGAAATGTGTTGGGGAGGTCATGGTCATAAATTACTAGACATTCTGTATAGCATTAAGTTTACTATAATATGTGTGTACTGTCACTGTATGCCTGATGAAATAACTTTTATGGACATCGATTTTAAATAGCAGGAATTTGAGATAAATTAACTTTAGAAAATAAAGATTTAAAATAAAACATACCACGGACAGATAAAGATGAGGCTTACAGGGATGGGAAGAATAACACAGAGAGAAAAAGAGTACAGGTTGCTGTTCCTCTGCCCATTCTGTAACACAAAAAATAGTAAATAAACTTGTTCAAAATACACTAGAAAAAAGGAAGCAATAGAAACATCACCTGTAGAATTTTTTCTATCAAATTGACAAATTTACTAGTAAATTCCAAGCATTCAGAAAACACTCAACACTATGCTAACACTGTAGAAGTATATATTATATCTAAAGTTTCTAACTGGTTAAATGATTGAACCAACATCAAAATTTTCTACTCATATATAATACAGATGTGTGATATAAATAGGAAATCTAGTAATGTATTGAGTCTTGTGAAACAGTATAAATTTACAGCTCTAAAACCTACGTCGCAAACCAACAATTCAAAGAATCAAGACAGAAATTCACAATAAAAGTAGCTTTAAATCGATAAAATTTAGTTGAAGCATGAAACACCAGTTTTAGAGAATATAGAAAATAAGTATATTGTATAATGCATACTATGAGAGACTTTGACAAAATTACGCTGTACATGCCACAGTTAGCCCTAATTTGCTAATAATTCAAAAATGCAACATCCAGCTGCATGACTGAAACTGAAAACTTGGACACGCGAAAGTAATAACCGGCTAACCTCACACTGCAGATAGAGTAGTATGCAGTTCACCTCAGTCTGAAAATAGTTCAGGTCAAGCAAAGATCAAACAACTCCAACTAATACCAAACCATCCAGAAGGAATATTATGAAGCAGCAATCAGTAACCTGTAAAAGAAACAAACCAACACTGGGTTTGAGCCAGGAAGGTTTCAGACATATCTAAAGCAAAAAAAGTTGCAAAGATATGTAAATGATATCTTTATACAAAGCTAGGGTGAGGCAAAGGTGATCTATATGAGAGTGGCGACTTTAGGGGATCATGGGGACATCACTATGCAGAATTCTGCGCTGCGAGTTTATATAAGTTAAAAAGGGAAAATTTTGTCACTTTTTTTATTTCATTAATATTTCTATTTTATGTGTACATTTTTAATTTTATTTATTGCTATAGTTTTTAAACACATTCTTTATGCATATAAAATTAAAAACAAGTTTAAAACTCACTCACTAATAATTATGCATGTGTAGCTTAATATATTGACAATAGAAAGTCCAAAGTTATTCAATTTAATTTTAAATAGCATGATTCTTAGGATGAGGAAATTTATTTGAATTAAATTCTTAAAAATTATTATTATTTGAACTATTTTAAAAAGTTTTATCTAATACTAAGTTCACACCTTTTAAGCCATAAAAAACAATCATTAAATAATTCATTGAGTGCTTTAAATATTTTTTTTTGTTTTTGGATTTTTTTAAAAGTTCTTAAACTTGTTTATTGAGTTAAAACATATAAAACACTATAAATTAAGCTCATGAATTAAAACCATGTTCAGTGCCAGAAAGCTGCACAGAATAAAACGTGTCCATCAGTGAAACTGTAATTAAATCAAGTTTCTGTTGATAATGGAATAAAAATTGTTGAATTCATTATAATTTTTATCATAAATCTTTAGGGAAAACATGCAAAAGAGGACCAAAAACTCAGTGAAATTATCACGCAACAATCCACTGTAATTATATAATAATATGAGGCACACCTCCTACCAATAAGTAGCATAATGGTGGACAACCCCCTAAAATCGCCACTCTCATATCGATCATCTCAGGGCTGAGGCTGACAAGAGCTTTTACAATAGGCTGTTTTAACTTTTATTAGAAACATGTTTGGCAATTTTTGAATGAAATTAACAGCTACAACTTTTAAAACAAAATAAAACGACAGAAAAGCAGCCATGTGTTACGGCAGTGTTAATCAACAGGGGATTTAATAGCTAATAGGAGCAGATATAGGTCAACTGAGTTCACCTAACTGCCTAGCACTGAAAGTTTTACTAATTCCAAGGGTTGGTAGTGAAGGTTAGACAACTTTAACTTAATGAAAGGAAGAGTTAGTATTGTTGCAATAAGCAATTCATTTAAACACACACCTGAACGGATGAAAAGTTTCGATGAATCAAACACAGAGAAGACAACTTCTACATGTCGGCATATGGATATAAAACGGGTCTTGATGGCAAGGTGACTTCTATCTGCATGTGGTTAAACACAACTACAAAACAGACAAAAAATTTTCTAAAATACCATGATATATAAAACATTTCATTTCAATTTGCTAATAGTAAATGTTTGCAGATCGAGCTGAGATTCTAGTCTAAAGAGTACAAGTGATTAACTTCAACAATTCCACAGGACTTGGAGTTAACAAGACTAAAATTATGAATAAAAGATAACATTTTAATTACTTCAAACAGAAATAGATAAACATGAATTATGGACATTAGAATACAAGAAGTACAAAATAATGATTTGCCTAACATCATTTAAAATTGGTAAAATTGAAAACAGAGAAAATTATCGTAAATAATAAATACCTAATTATAACCAAGATGGGGCTCTCAGAACTGACCACAGTTGGCTAGGTCCTATCTTCCTGGTGAAAACCATATGTTCTCTAATGTGTGAATATCTGAGCTGCTCGGAGTGATTCTAAAAAACAAAACACATTTGATAAATTAAAATTGTTGAATAAATGATGACAGATATATATGAGACATCTCATGGGTCCTAAAATCTAGAGTATTGAAAATTGTATCATGATAAAATCAACATAGTCTACAGAACCAGGAAAGAAACTTCTTTGAACAAGAAATATAACTTGTTTTTTATAGTTACAGCATTTTAAACTGAATTTATTCCACTTAAACTTTTCAATTTCGAACCATGATTATGACCATGATGAGTATGTAACTGAAATAAAGTCAAACAAAATATATCATTCAGCATAAGTTGAACGTTATTATAGCGAGAAAAAGAAATTAAAATATTAGATTTCAATTATATTATTATTCTTAGTATTGATTTTGTAGTTCAGTTCAACAGACCAGAGTAGAACAGGGTAGAAGTTACGCCAAAGCCAAGCCAATTTGAAGCAAAGCTAAATTGAAATTTATTATAACTATAATTATAAGCCTTGCAGTTGCATTTACTCAAATGACTGCAGTATCAAATTGACTAGAAATGGGTAGCAGCCTATCAATTAAATAAAATAATCAATGTGAAATCCAAGCCTATGAATAAATACAGATCAACAATCAGTAAACTAAAAGATAACGTTGATAAAAAGTTATTAAATGACATGCTAAACAAAGGTTTACCTTGGTAAGATGACCAAACAATTTCAGTTGCACGACCATTCACTATGAAGAGCAACTTACTATAATGACAGTACAGCAGACGTGCTCAGTCATCCGTAACCAATCATTGCTCAGTCGTCTGTAACTGATCACGTGATTATTGGGGCATGCGCTACATCTCATGACTCACTTCCAATGGTGTTAGCAATTCAGTGCAATCTGTATGCAGCAAAAAGAGCAATACTAATTTTAGTGCCTAAGATTCCAACAGGACCTCATGTTTCACAACATATAGCCTAATGAAGGGAAAACAAAGATGTAGCAATCAAATACTTTTAACAATTTGTCTTCTTTAAGCAGCATTATCATGCAATCATGTTTAGGGCAAAAAAACAGGAAAAGAATTCACTATGCCAAATTAACCATCAAGAAAACAAACACAATTTAATGACCCAAAAAGACATAAAGAAATTGAACATGCAGGTGAGCTCAAGAAACTGCTTATTCTAGAAGCTATTCAGGTGAATAATGAAAATGAGTGTTGCAACTTGGAATTTGACTTTTGAAATTTTTATGGAGCTTCATCATCCTTCCAACCATTCACCATTAAATCACTAATTTCTGCTATTGAATGCAACTAGATATTAGCATGAAGTTAGGGACCTAAAGAAAGAGGACAGGGCTGTGCATGCACTTGCTTAGTCCCAACTCTGACTACTGGTTGTGGGTAAACATTCAACTATATAGTTGTTTGAAATGAGTTGTGGCAGGTCACAGTCATGAATTACTAGACAATCTGCATGTATAGCATTAAGTTTACTATAATATGTGCCTGATAAGATAACACTAAACTAGAATAATTTTAAATAGCATGATATTCAGGATTAGGTAATTTTTTACTTAAAGCAATCTCATATTTCTAAACACTTGTAGTTCTCAATAATTTAAACAGATATTAAAAATACATCAAACTTGAATATTGTTAAATCATAGTAAGAGAAGTAGAAGCTATGATATAACAACAGAGAGTGATTAAAGAACTAGAAAACAAAGATTTACAATAGAAAACTAGAACTAGAAAACAAAGATTTACAATAATACATACCAAGAACAGATACAGATGAAGCTTACCGAGATGGGAAGAATAACACAGGGAGAAAAAGAGTACAGGTTGCTGTTCCCTACACATCCTGTAACACAAAAAGTAGTAAATAAACTTGTTCAAAATACAATAGAAAAAAAGAAGCTTGATTTATGGCAACAGAAACATAACCTGTAAAATTTTTTCCTCCAAACTGACAAATTAATAAGTAGATTCCAAGCATTCAGAAAACACTCAACACTATGTTAATACTGTATAGGAGTATATGTTATATCTAAAGTTTCTAACTGGATAAATGATTAAACCAACATCAAACTTCTCTACTCATGCATATAATACAGATGTATGATATAAGTAGGAAATCTAGTAACGTAATGAGTCTTGTGAAACAACTTACAGAGAAGTAAAATACTATATCAGTTTAACTTGAGTTCAACTATAATTGGTAATTCTTGAAAATACAACTTGATGAAAAGTTTGAAACTGTTTACTTGTTGAATTGTGATTAAATGAAAATTTGTGAACAATTCTTTAGATAAATAGCTTCATCAAGAAGACATGTTATACTTCATAAGTATTACCTCCATATAGCTCTTACAGCTGACACATGCCAAGAATAATCTAGAATGACTTTGTCCACCTTTATACCCAATTGGTTGGTTGTCTAGTAGCTGACCATGTGACCATCACACCAGTTACTGTAAGAATAAAGTAGTTTATAAAAATGTGGTGTTGCATATGATGAAAAACAATGAAATAAACATAAAATTCTAAATACAGCTCATTTATTACAACAGCAGTAGAAAAAGCAAAAAAATGAGAAATGGAAAAATACAAAACTATCACATTTAATCTTGAAGATTAATCATTACTTAAATAAGTAGAAGAGTGTCATCATGCTTAATTAAGTTGAAATATGATTTGTTGAAAGAGCCATAACCTAATAAATAATAAAGCTAGCAAATATACCTGATTGTGACCAGCAAGCTAAACATAGTTACCAAGTGAGAACAAAATACTTCCCTAGTCTGGAGGCTGCGGAGTCACAATAAACTGATCAAACTATTCTTACTGACAGAGCAGACAATTTGCAAGTGTGAGCCTTTGAATACCATATTTAAAGAAACTGAGAGAAGACAACTACATTAGGAGAGTTCAGGAAAACAAAAGAAGACAACTTCGTAATGGAACTTCGAGAAAACAAGAGAAGACAACTACATTAGGAGCAAGCAGCAAGCTGCACAAATTCCCATTAGCAGAGTTAGCCGATAATAAAATTATAACATTATTGATTATTAAAAACACACAATAGAATAGATATGTAACTATACAGGTATGTAGATGATATTTAGAAAAGACTGCAAGTTTCCTCTACAAATGACTAGAATATTCAAAATGTGAACCAGAAATTTAAACAGATGGAAAATTTGGTATGTTTTACAATATTAGATAATATGTAAAATGGGGTTTGGGGTTTGAACTGAAAAACTGGAGAGAACTAACATAAAAATACTGAGAAGAAACAAACAACAGCTTTTACACAAATCTGAGAAAACGTGAACAAATAGAAATGGCAAAAGTGAAGCAGAGTGAAGTGAAAACAGCAGTCATAAAAGCATTTTACTGCCTGCATGTGTTACTAATCTGAATACAGCAGATGAAGTGTTATAATTAGGATCATTATTGACTTTGTAAACGCTATTCATCCAAATACAGTAGATTACAAGAAGCAGGTCGTAATGGTGAAAGTGATTGCCTCGAAATATTGAGTAGTGATTTAAAAAAATCAACTTTGGCCAAATCTGAGCATGATCATGGTGTTTAAACAGTATGAAAATACTTAATAGGGAATGAGGGAAAAAATTGTCAAAACTAAAATTAATTTATTTTGAACTGAAAATGAGTTCACACTGACTAACTTAAATGAATGAAAAATAGGAACAAATTACCATTCTAATATTACATAAACTCGAGTATGAAAATACAAAACAGATTATATTTTTATATTACTATTACCTATTTGTCATTAGTATAAAAACAAACACAACTAATGGAGTGAAATTTTTACTCTATTCATAACATCAATTTGAATGAATATAAATTTTCGTAGTCATATACTGATGGTAACAAAGTAGAATAGTAGTGATTATAATAATGAATATCAATATGCATAAAACCCAATTTCCAAGAGACTAGAACAAGTACTAAAACTAGACGAAAGAATTACAAATAAAGACACCCAACTTGAAATAACATTTCATTACAATTATGACTAAATCACTAATGGTCATAGTCATGCTTATAAGTTACCAGTAGAGCCAGAGGTTTGAGTTGTGGGAAAATAAAATAAAACGGGAGCCCGGAAGAGAATAAAAACGAGAATAATAATCAATATAATAATTTAAATTTAAATTATTATCATAATCATTAATAGGCATTGCAGTTATGATTGTAATTATTATAATAATACTAATAGTTGACATTATAATGATAATCATCATCGACTTTTGTTACCTGTGGTTATCAATATCATATTGATATTTATTCTGATAATAAAAACAAAAATGACAACTAATACTATAACTATTAATATTACTCTCACTACAACTGTCAAGTGCAAGTATTTGTGTTAGTAATGGTAATACTAATAAGCTACTAAAACTACTAACAATAGTCAAGTGAGCTACTATTACTCTATAGTCGAATGGCATTACCCAAGTCATTAGCCTTAGTGTTACTATTACTAACATAATCTTAATGATGAAGTTTAACATAAAATGAAAACGATTAAAATTAAATCCAAGGAGCCGCGGCTTGAAATTTAATTGAACTAGCAGTTAATACAAACAAATTACCGCGACAGCGTTAAGGATTCCCTAGACAGAACTTGCAGAAGACATCAATGTCGGTTCAGACGAATGAATGATGAATGGCAATCCAGTTAGGACCACGATTGAACACGTGCTTGTTACGTCATGTATCGTGACGCATGACTAGCCGTGCACGGACTTATAATCCATGAGCTGTGAATAGCGGCTGTCCATTGGTTGAACAAGTATTGAAAATGACAACAGACTGAAGAGGGTGCGAGCTATAGATTAGGTGTATAATATTAAGATGATTCATTGATAAGAAACGGGAGAGAATAGGTGAAGCATTAGGTTTGAAAACCATAGCCATAAAAAGCATGAAAAATTATATAAATCATGAGGCCAATATACTTTTAAATATTACAAGTTTCATTCAATTTAAAATGAGGATAACTCTAACATGCTGAAGAGTGACTGTAAGAAATGATAGAGATGTAAAGTTGTGTATAAAACCACCAATGGAAGGTTATGTGGTTGGTATGCTAACTTCAATGAAGTATGCTAAATAAACTACAGACCAAACGAATGCAGCATTATGTATCTGATCACGAGTTTGGCACACTGTCCATATATAAGCATAAAGTTGCTGAATGAGCTCAGTGTATAGCAAAAAGTCAGAAAACTAGCCAAAAGAGGCCAACATTAGAGTATAGTTCCACTAACTTAATCTTTAAGTTCCAATGTCATGGGCAAATGATAGTTGAGTAAGTTTGGTCGCCTTGCTAATTGTATGATCATGAAAAATAGTGGTTTGTGAGGTTCTAAAATTGTGAGACTTGGCGTTTGGGGTCTGGGGTCTGGGGTCTGGGGTCTGGGGTCCGGGGTCCGGGGTCCGGGGTCCGGGGTCCGGGGTCTGGGGTCTGGGGTCCGGGGTCCGGGGTCCGGGGTCCGGGGTCCGGGGTCCGGGGTCCGGGGTCCGGGGTCCGGGGTTCGGGGTTCGGGGTCCGGGGTCCGGGGTCCGGGGTCCGGGGTCCGGGGTCCGGGGTCCGGGGTCCGGGGTTTGGGGTCCGGGGTTTGGGGTTTGGGGTTTGGGGTTTGGGGTTTGGGGTTTGGGGTTTGGGGTTTGGGGTTTGGGGTTTGGGGTTTGGGGTTTGGGGTTTGGGGTTTGGGGTTTGGGGTTTGGGGTTTGGGGTTTGGGGTTTGGGGTTTGGGGTTTGGGGTTTGGGGTTTGGGGTTTGGGGTTTGGGGTTTGGGGTTTGGGGTTTGGGGTTTGGGGTTTGGGGTTTGGGGTTTGGGGTTTGGGGTTTGGGGTTTGGGGTTTGGGGTTTGGGGTTTGGGGTTTGGGGTTTGGGGTTTGGGGTTTGGGGTTTGGGGTTTGGGGTTTGGGGTTTGGGGTTTGGGGTTTGGGGTTTGGGGTTTGGGGTTTGGGGTTTGGGGTTTGGGGTTTGGGGTTTGGGGTTTGGGGTTTGGGGTTTGGGGTTTGGGGTTTGGGGTTTGGGGTTTGGGGTTTGGGGTTTGGGGTTTGGGGTTTGGGGTTTGGGGTTTGGGGTTTGGGGTTTGGGGTTTGGGGTTTGGGGTTTGGGGTTTGGGGTTTGGGGTTTGGGGTTTGGGGTTTGGGGTTTGGGGTTTGGGGTTTGGGGTTTGGGGTTTGGGGTTTGGGGTTTGGGGTTTGGGGTTTGGGGTTTGGGGTTTGGGGTTTGGGGTTTGGGGTTTGGGGTTTGGGGTTTGGGGTTTGGGGTTTGGGGTTTGGGGTTTGGGGTTTGGGGTTTGGGGTTTGGGGTTTGGGGTTTGGGGTTTGGGGTTTGGGGTTTGGGGTTTGGGGTTTGGGGTTTGGGGTTTGGGGTTTGGGGTTTGGGGTTTGGGGTTTGGGGTTTGGGGTTTGGGGTTTGGGGTTTGGGGTTTGGGGTTTGGGGTTTGGGGTTTGGGGTTTGGGGTTTGGGGTTTGGGGTTTGGGGTTTGGGGTTTGGGGTTTGGGGTTTGGGGTTTGGGGTTTGGGGTTTGGGGTTTGGGGTTTGGGGTTTGGGGTTTGGGGTTTGGGGTTTGGGGTTTGGGGTTTGGGGTTTGGGGTTTGGGGTTTGGGGTTTGGGGTTTGGGGTTTGGGGTTTGGGGTTTGGGGTTTGGGGTTTGGGGTTTGGGGTTTGGGGTTTGGGGTTTGGGGTTTGGGGTTTGGGGTTTGGGGTTTGGGGTTTGGGGTTTGGGGTTTGGGGTTTGGGGTTTGGGGTTTGGGGTTTGGGGTTTGGGGTTTGGGGTTTGGGGTTTGGGGTTTGGGGTTTGGGGTTTGGGGTTTGGGGTTTGGGGTTTGGGGTTTGGGGTTTGGGGTTTGGGGTTTGGGGTTTGGGGTTTGGGGTTTGGGGTTTGGGGTTTGGGGTTTGGGGTTTGGGGTTTGGGGTTTGGGGTTTGGGGTTTGGGGTTTGGGGTTTGGGGTTTGGGGTTTGGGGTTTGGGGTTTGGGGTTTGGGGTTTGGGGTTTGGGGTTTGGGGTTTGGGGTTTGGGGTTTGGGGTTTGGGGTTTGGGGTTTGGGGTTTGGGGTTTGGGGTTTGGGGTTTGGGGTTTGGGGTTTGGGGTTTGGGGTTTGGGGTTTGGGGTTTGGGGTTTGGGGTTTGGGGTTTGGGGTTTGGGGTTTGGGGTTTGGGGTTTGGGGTTTGGGGTTTGGGGTTTGGGGTTTGGGGTTTGGGGTTTGGGGTTTGGGGTTTGGGGTTTGGGGTTTGGGGTTTGGGGTTTGGGGTTTGGGGTTTGGGGTTTGGGGTTTGGGGTTTGGGGTTTGGGGTTTGGGGTTTGGGGTTTGGGGTTTGGGGTTTGGGGTTTGGGGTTTGGGGTTTGGGGTTTGGGGTTTGGGGTTTGGGGTTTGGGGTTTGGGGTTTGGGGTTTGGGGTTTGGGGTTTGGGGTTTGGGGTTTGGGGTTTGGGGTTTGGGGTTTGGGGTTTGGGGTTTGGGGTTTGGGGTTTGGGGTTTGGGGTTTGGGGTTTGGGGTTTGGGGTTTGGGGTTTGGGGTTTGGGGTTTGGGGTTTGGGGTTTGGGGTTTGGGGTTTGGGGTTTGGGGTTTGGGGTTTGGGGTTTGGGGTTTGGGGTTTGGGGTTTGGGGTTTGGGGTTTGGGGTTTGGGGTTTGGGGTTTGGGGTTTGGGGTTTGGGGTTTGGGGTTTGGGGTTTGGGGTTTGGGGTTTGGGGTTTGGGGTTTGGGGTTTGGGGTTTGGGGTTTGGGGTTTGGGGTTTGGGGTTTGGGGTTTGGGGTTTGGGGTTTGGGGTTTGGGGTTTGGGGTTTGGGGTTTGGGGTTTGGGGTTTGGGGTTTGGGGTTTGGGGTTTGGGGTTTGGGGTTTGGGGTTTGGGGTTTGGGGTTTGGGGTTTGGGGTTTGGGGTTTGGGGTTTGGGGTTTGGGGTTTGGGGTTTGGGGTTTGGGGTTTGGGGTTTGGGGTTTGGGGTTTGGGGTTTGGGGTTTGGGGTTTGGGGTTTGGGGTTTGGGGTTTGGGGTTTGGGGTTTGGGGTTTGGGGTTTGGGGTTTGGGGTTTGGGGTTTGGGGTTTGGGGTTTGGGGTTTGGGGTTTGGGGTTTGGGGTTTGGGGTTTGGGGTTTGGGGTTTGGGGTTTGGGGTTTGGGGTTTGGGGTTTGGGGTTTGGGGTTTGGGGTTTGGGGTTTGGGGTTTGGGGTTTGGGGTTTGGGGTTTGGGGTTTGGGGTTTGGGGTTTGGGGTTTGGGGTTTGGGGTTTGGGGTTTGGGGTTTGGGGTTTGGGGTTTGGGGTTTGGGGTTTGGGGTTTGGGGTTTGGGGTTTGGGGTTTGGGGTTTGGGGTTTGGGGTTTGGGGTTTGGGGTTTGGGGTTTGGGGTTTGGGGTTTGGGGTTTGGGGTTTGGGGTTTGGGGTTTGGGGTTTGGGGTTTGGGGTTTGGGGTTTGGGGTTTGGGGTTTGGGGTTTGGGGTTTGGGGTTTGGGGTTTGGGGTTTGGGGTTTGGGGTTTGGGGTTTGGGGTTTGGGGTTTGGGGTTTGGGGTTTGGGGTTTGGGGTTTGGGGTTTGGGGTTTGGGGTTTGGGGTTTGGGGTTTGGGGTTTGGGGTTTGGGGTTTGGGGTTTGGGGTTTGGGGTTTGGGGTTTGGGGTTTGGGGTTTGGGGTTTGGGGTTTGGGGTTTGGGGTTTGGGGTTTGGGGTTTGGGGTTTGGGGTTTGGGGTTTGGGGTTTGGGGTTTGGGGTTTGGGGTTTGGGGTTTGGGGTTTGGGGTTTGGGGTTTGGGGTTTGGGGTTTGGGGTTTGGGGTTTGGGGTTTGGGGTTTGGGGTTTGGGGTTTGGGGTTTGGGGTTTGGGGTTTGGGGTTTGGGGTTTGGGGTTTGGGGTTTGGGGTTTGGGGTTTGGGGTTTGGGGTTTGGGGTTTGGGGTTTGGGGTTTGGGGTTTGGGGTTTGGGGTTTGGGGTTTGGGGTTTGGGGTTTGGGGTTTGGGGTTTGGGGTTTGGGGTTTGGGGTTTGGGGTTTGGGGTTTGGGGTTTGGGGTTTGGGGTTTGGGGTTTGGGGTTTGGGGTTTGGGGTTTGGGGTTTGGGGTTTGGGGTTTGGGGTTTGGGGTTTGGGGTTTGGGGTTTGGGGTTTGGGGTTTGGGGTTTGGGGTTTGGGGTTTGGGGTTTGGGGTTTGGGGTTTGGGGTTTGGGGTTTGGGGTTTGGGGTTTGGGGTTTGGGGTTTGGGGTTTGGGGTTTGGGGTTTGGGGTTTGGGGTTTGGGGTTTGGGGTTTGGGGTTTGGGGTTTGGGGTTTGGGGTTTGGGGTTTGGGGTTTGGGGTTTGGGGTTTGGGGTTTGGGGTTTGGGGTTTGGGGTTTGGGGTTTGGGGTTTGGGGTTTGGGGTTTGGGGTTTGGGGTTTGGGGTTTGGGGTTTGGGGTTTGGGGTTTGGGGTTTGGGGTTTGGGGTTTGGGGTTTGGGGTTTGGGGTTTGGGGTTTGGGGTTTGGGGTTTGGGGTTTGGGGTTTGGGGTTTGGGGTTTGGGGTTTGGGGTTTGGGGTTTGGGGTTTGGGGTTTGGGGTTTGGGGTTTGGGGTTTGGGGTTTGGGGTTTGGGGTTTGGGGTTTGGGGTTTGGGGTTTGGGGTTTGGGGTTTGGGGTTTGGGGTTTGGGGTTTGGGGTTTGGGGTTTGGGGTTTGGGGTTTGGGGTTTGGGGTTTGGGGTTTGGGGTTTGGGGTTTGGGGTTTGGGGTTTGGGGTTTGGGGTTTGGGGTTTGGGGTTTGGGGTTTGGGGTTTGGGGTTTGGGGTTTGGGGTTTGGGGTTTGGGGTTTGGGGTTTGGGGTTTGGGGTTTGGGGTTTGGGGTTTGGGGTTTGGGGTTTGGGGTTTGGGGTTTGGGGTTTGGGGTTTGGGGTTTGGGGTTTGGGGTTTGGGGTTTGGGGTTTGGGGTTTGGGGTTTGGGGTTTGGGGTTTGGGGTTTGGGGTTTGGGGTTTGGGGTTTGGGGTTTGGGGTTTGGGGTTTGGGGTTTGGGGTTTGGGGTTTGGGGTTTGGGGTTTGGGGTTTGGGGTTTGGGGTTTGGGGTTTGGGGTTTGGGGTTTGGGGTTTGGGGTTTGGGGTTTGGGGTTTGGGGTTTGGGGTTTGGGGTTTGGGGTTTGGGGTTTGGGGTTTGGGGTTTGGGGTTTGGGGTTTGGGGTTTGGGGTTTGGGGTTTGGGGTTTGGGGTTTGGGGTTTGGGGTTTGGGGTTTGGGGTTTGGGGTTTGGGGTTTGGGGTTTGGGGTTTGGGGTTTGGGGTTTGGGGTTTGGGGTTTGGGGTTTGGGGTTTGGGGTTTGGGGTTTGGGGTTTGGGGTTTGGGGTTTGGGGTTTGGGGTTTGGGGTTTGGGGTTTGGGGTTTGGGGTTTGGGGTTTGGGGTTTGGGGTTTGGGGTTTGGGGTTTGGGGTTTGGGGTTTGGGGTTTGGGGTTTGGGGTTTGGGGTTTGGGGTTTGGGGTTTGGGGTTTGGGGTTTGGGGTTTGGGGTTTGGGGTTTGGGGTTTGGGGTTTGGGGTTTGGGGTTTGGGGTTTGGGGTTTGGGGTTTGGGGTTTGGGGTTTGGGGTTTGGGGTTTGGGGTTTGGGGTTTGGGGTTTGGGGTTTGGGGTTTGGGGTTTGGGGTTTGGGGTTTGGGGTTTGGGGTTTGGGGTTTGGGGTTTGGGGTTTGGGGTTTGGGGTTTGGGGTTTGGGGTTTGGGGTTTGGGGTTTGGGGTTTGGGGTTTGGGGTTTGGGGTTTGGGGTTTGGGGTTTGGGGTTTGGGGTTTGGGGTTTGGGGTTTGGGGTTTGGGGTTTGGGGTTTGGGGTTTGGGGTTTGGGGTTTGGGGTTTGGGGTTTGGGGTTTGGGGTTTGGGGTTTGGGGTTTGGGGTTTGGGGTTTGGGGTTTGGGGTTTGGGGTTTGGGGTTTGGGGTTTGGGGTTTGGGTTTGGGGTTTGGGGTTTGGGGTTTGGGGTTTGGGGTTTGGGGTTTGGGGTTTGGGGTTTGGGGTTTGGGGTTTGGGGTTTGGGGTTTGGGGTTTGGGGTTTGGGGTTTGGGGTTTGGGGTTTGGGGTTTGGGGTTTGGGGTTTGGGGTTTGGGGTTTGGGGTTTGGGGTTTGGGGTTTGGGGTTTGGGGTTTGGGGTTTGGGGTTTGGGGTTTGGGGTTTGGGGTTTGGGGTTTGGGGTTTGGGGTTTGGGGTTTGGGGTTTGGGGTTTGGGGTTTGGGGTTTGGGGTTTGGGGTTTGGGGTTTGGGGTTTGGGGTTTGGGGTTTGGGGTTTGGGGTTTGGGGTTTGGGGTTTGGGGTTTGGGGTTTGGGGTTTGGGGTTTGGGGTTTGGGGTTTGGGGTTTGGGGTTTGGGGTTTGGGGTTTGGGGTTTGGGGTTTGGGGTTTGGGGTTTGGGGTTTGGGGTTTGGGGTTTGGGGTTTGGGGTTTGGGGTTTGGGGTTTGGGGTTTGGGGTTTGGGGTTTGGGGTTTGGGGTTTGGGGTTTGGGGTTTGGGGTTTGGGGTTTGGGGTTTGGGGTTTGGGGTTTGGGGTTTGGGGTTTGGGGTTTGGGGTTTGGGGTTTGGGGTTTGGGGTTTGGGGTTTGGGGTTTGGGGTTTGGGGTTTGGGGTTTGGGGTTTGGGGTTTGGGGTTTGGGGTTTGGGGTTTGGGGTTTGGGGTTTGGGGTTTGGGGTTTGGGGTTTGGGGTTTGGGGTTTGGGGTTTGGGGTTTGGGGTTTGGGGTTTGGGGTTTGGGGTTTGGGGTTTGGGGTTTGGGGTTTGGGGTTTGGGGTTTGGGGTTTGGGGTTTGGGGTTTGGGGTTTGGGGTTTGGGGTTTGGGGTTTGGGGTTTGGGGTTTGGGGTTTGGGGTTTGGGGTTTGGGGTTTGGGGTTTGGGGTTTGGGGTTTGGGGTTTGGGGTTTGGGGTTTGGGGTTTGGGGTTTGGGGTTTGGGGTTTGGGGTTTGGGGTTTGGGGTTTGGGGTTTGGGGTTTGGGGTTTGGGGTTTGGGGTTTGGGGTTTGGGGTTTGGGGTTTGGGGTTTGGGGTTTGGGGTTTGGGGTTTGGGGTTTGGGGTTTGGGGTTTGGGGTTTGGGGTTTGGGGTTTGGGGTTTGGGGTTTGGGGTTTGGGGTTTGGGGTTTGGGGTTTGGGGTTTGGGGTTTGGGGTTTGGGGTTTGGGGTTTGGGGTTTGGGGTTTGGGGTTTGGGGTTTGGGGTTTGGGGTTTGGGGTTTGGGGTTTGGGGTTTGGGGTTTGGGGTTTGGGGTTTGGGGTTTGGGGTTTGGGGTTTGGGGTTTGGGGTTTGGGGTTTGGGGTTTGGGGTTTGGGGTTTGGGGTTTGGGGTTTGGGGTTTGGGGTTTGGGGTTTGGGGTTTGGGGTTTGGGTTTGGGGTTTGGGGTTTGGGGTTTGGGGTTTGGGGTTTGGGGTTTGGGGTTTGGGGTTTGGGGTTTGGGGTTTGGGGTTTGGGGTTTGGGGTTTGGGGTTTGGGGTTTGGGGTTTGGGGTTTGGGGTTTGGGGTTTGGGGTTTGGGGTTTGGGGTTTGGGGTTTGGGGTTTGGGGTTTGGGGTTTGGGGTTTGGGGTTTGGGGTTTGGGGTTTGGGGTTTGGGGTTTGGGGTTTGGGGTTTGGGGTTTGGGGTTTGGGGTTTGGGGTTTGGGGTTTGGGGTTTGGGGTTTGGGGTTTGGGGTTTGGGGTTTGGGGTTTGGGGTTTGGGGTTTGGGGTTGGGGTTTGGGGTTTGGGGTTTGGGGTTTGGGGTTTGGGGTTTGGGGTTTGGGGTTTGGGGTTTGGGGTTTGGGGTTTGGGGTTTGGGGTTTGGGGTTTGGGGTTTGGGGTTTGGGGTTTGGGGTTTGGGGTTTGGGGTTTGGGGTTTGGGGTTTGGGGTTTGGGGTTTGGGGTTTGGGGTTTGGGGTTTGGGGTTTGGGGTTTGGGGTTTGGGGTTTGGGGTTTGGGGTTTGGGGTTTGGGGTTTGGGGTTTGGGGTTTGGGGTTTGGGGTTTGGGGTTTGGGGTTTGGGGTTTGGGGTTTGGGGTTTGGGTTTGGGGTTTGGGGTTTGGGGTTTGGGGTTTGGGGTTTGGGGTTTGGGGTTTGGGGTTTGGGGTTTGGGGTTTGGGGTTTGGGGTTTGGGGTTTGGGGTTTGGGGTTTGGGGTTTGGGGTTTGGGGTTTGGGGTTTGGGGTTTGGGGTTTGGGGTTTGGGGTTTGGGGTTTGGGGTTTGGGGTTTGGGGTTTGGGGTTTGGGGTTTGGGGTTTGGGGTTTGGGGTTTGGGGTTTGGGGTTTGGGGTTTGGGGTTTGGGGTTTGGGGTTTGGGGTTTGGGGTTTGGGGTTTGGGGTTTGGGGTTTGGGGTTTGGGGTTTGGGGTTTGGGGTTTGGGGTTTGGGGTTTGGGGTTTGGGGTTTGGGGTTTGGGGTTTGGGGTTTGGGGTTTGGGGTTTGGGGTTTGGGGTTTGGGGTTTGGGGTTTGGGGTTTGGGGTTTGGGGTTTGGGGTTTGGGTTTGGGGTTTGGGGTTTGGGGTTTGGGGTTTGGGGTTTGGGGTTTGGGGTTTGGGGTTTGGGGTTTGGGGTTTGGGGTTTGGGGTTTGGGGTTTGGGGTTTGGGGTTTGGGGTTTGGGGTTTGGGGTTTGGGGTTTGGGGTTTGGGGTTTGGGGTTTGGGGTTTGGGGTTTGGGGTTTGGGGTTTGGGGTTTGGGGTTTGGGGTTTGGGGTTTGGGGTTGGGGTTTGGGTTTGGGGTTTGGGGTTTGGGGTTTGGGGTTTGGGGTTTGGGTGGGGTTTGGGGTTTGGGGTTTGGGGTTTGGGGTTTGGGGGTTGGGGTTTGGGGTTTGGGGTTTGGGGTTTGGGGTTTGGGGTTTGGGGTTGGGGTTTGGGGTTTGGGGTTGGGGTTTGGGGTTTGGGGTTTGGGGTTTGGGG
>OZ037766.1:33445922-33575671 GCA_964035545.1 Bugula neritina | reverse complement strand
AAATTTAAAATTTAAAATTTAAAATTTAAAATTTAAAATTTAAAATTTAAAATTTAAAATTTAAAATTTAAAATTTAAAATTTAAAATTTAAATTTAAAATTTAAAATTTAAAATTTAAAATTAAATTTAAAATTTAAAATTTAAAATTTAAATTTAAAATTTAAAATTTAAAATTTAAAATTTAAAATTTAAAATTTAAAATTTAAAATTTAAAATTTAAAATTTAAAATTTAAAATTTAAATTTAAAATTTAAAATTAAAATTTAAATTTAAAATTTAAAATTTAAAATTTAAAATTTAAAATTTAAAATTTAAAATTTAAAATTTAAATTTAAAATTTAAAATTTAAAATTTAAAATTTAAAATTTAAAATTTAAATTTAAAATTTAAATTTAAAATTTAAATTTAAAATTTAAAATTTAAAATTTAAAATTTAAATTTAAAATTTAAAATTTAAAATTATAAAATTTAAAATTTAAAATTTAAATTAAAATTTAAAATTAAAATTTAAAATTTAAAATTAAAATTAAAATTTAAAATTTAAAATTTAAAATTAAAATTTAAAATTTAAAATTAAAATTAAAATTTAAATTTAAAATTTAAAATTTAAAATTAAAATTTAAATTTAAAATTAAAATTTAAAATTTAAAATTTAAAATTTAAAATTTAAATTTAAAATATTAAATTATAAATTTAAAATTTAAAATTTAAAATTTAAAATTTAAAATTTAAAATTTAAAATTAAACATTAAAATTTAAATTTAAAATTTAAAATATAAAATTTAAAAAATAAAATTTAAAATTATAAAATATAAACATTTAAAATTTAAAATTTAAAATTTAAAATTAAATTAAAATTTAAAATTTAAAATATTAAAATTAACATTAAAATTTAAAATTAACAATTAAAATTAAAATTAAAATAAAAATATAAAAATTTAAAATTTAAAAAATAAACAAATAACATAAAATTATCATATACAATTAACCTAAAAAATTAAACATAAACCAAATTTAAAATATTACAATTAAACATAAAATTACATAACAACAATCCTTAACCACAATACACCCAATACACCAAACCCAAACACCAAATACCCATAACCCACAAAACCACCATAACCACCATAACACCAAAACCCAAAACCCAATCACCAAACCCCAAACCCATAACAATCATAAACCCTAAACACAAACCCATAACACCAAACACCAAACCCCAAACACCATACCCACCAAACCCCAAACACCAAACCCAATACCAAAACCAAACCCCAAAACCCCAAACCCAAACCCAAAACCACAAACCCCAATCCCAAATACACCAAACCCCTAACCCAAACCCCAAACCCAATCACCCAAACCCCAAAACCCCATACCCAAACCCAAACCCCATAACCATCAAACCCCAAAACCCAAACCCATAACCCAAAACAACCAATACCCAAACCCAAAACCAATCCATAACCACAAAACACCAAATCCCAAACCCAAACACCAAAACCCAATCCCAAACCCCAAACCCCAAACCCCAAAACAACCCAAACCCCAAACCCAAACCACCAAACACCTAAACCAAACCAAACCCCAAACCCCAAACCCCTAACCCACAAACCCCAAAACCCATAACCCAAACCCAATACACCCAAACCCCATACCCAAAACCACCAAACCCCAAACCCCAAACCCCAAACCCCAAACCCCAAACCCCAAACCCCAAACCCCAAACCCCAAACCCAATCTACCCCATACCCCAAAACCCCAAACCCCAAACCCCAAACCCCAAACCCCAAACCCCAAACCCCAAACCCCAAACCCCAAACCCCAAACCCCAAACCCAAACCCCAAACCCCTAACCCCAAACCCCAAAACCCCAAACCCCAAACCCCAAACCCCAAACCCAAACCCCAAACCCCAAACCCCAAACCCCAAACCCCAAACCCCTAACCCCAAACCCCAAACCCCAAACCCCAAACCCCAAACCACCAAACCCCAAACCACAAACCCCAAACCCCAAACCCCAAACCCCAAACCCCAAACCCCAAACCCCAAACCCCAAACCACCAAACCCCAAACCCCAAACCCCATAACCCAAACCCCAAACCCCAAACCCCAAACCCCAAACCCCAAACCCCAAACCCCAAACCCCAAACCCCAAACCCCAAAACCCAAACCCCAAACCCCAAACCCCTATACCCATACCCAAAACCCCAAACCCAAACCCCAAACCCCAAACCCAACAAACCCCAAACCCAAAACCCAAACCCCAAACCCCAAACCCCAAACCCCAAACACCAAACCCCTTAACCCAATACACCAATACCCCAAACCCCATACCCCAATACCCCAAACCCCAAACCCAAACACCAAAACACCCAAACCCCAAACCCCAAACCCCAAACCCCAAACCCCATACCCCAAACCCCAAACCCCAAACCCCAAACCCAAACCCCAAACCCCAAACCCCAAACCCCAAACCCCAAACCCCAAACCCCAAACCCCAAACCCCAAACCCCAAACCCCAATCCCAAACCCCAAACCCCAAACCCCAAACCCCAATACCCCAAACCCCAAACCCCTAAACCCCAAACCCCAAACCCCAAACCCCAAACCCTAACCCCAATCCCCAAACCCCAAACCCAAACCCCAAACCCCAAACCCCATACCCCAAACCCCAAACCCCAAACCCCAAACCCCAAACCCCAAACCCCAAACCCCAAACCCCTAACCCAAACCCCAAACCCAAACCCCAAACCCCAAAACCCCAAACCCCAAACCCCAAACCCCAAACCCCAAACCCAAACCCCAAACCCCAAACCCAAACCCCAAACCCCAAACCCCAAACCCCAAACCCCAAACCCCAAACCCAAACCCCAAACCCCAAACCCCAAACCCCAAACCCCAAACCCCAAACCCCAAACCCCAAACCCCAAACCCCAAACCCCAAACCCCAAACCCCAAACCCCAAACCCCAAACCCCAAACCCCAAACCCAAACCCCAAACCCCAAACCCAAACCCCAAACCCCAAACCCCAAACCCCAAACCCCAAACCCCAAACCCCAAACCCCAAACCCCAAACCCCAACCCCAAACCCCAAACCCCAAACCCCAAACCCCAAACCCCAAACCCCAAACCCCAAACCCCAAACCCCAAACCCCAAACCCCAAACCCCAAACCCCAAACCCCAAACCCCAAACCCCAAACCCCAAACCCCAAACCCCATACCCCAAACCCCAAACCCCAAACCCCAAACCCCAAACCCCAAACCCCAAACCCCAAACCCCAAACCCCAAACCCCAAACCCCAAACCCCAAACCCCAAACCCCAAACCCCAAACCCCAAACCCCAAACCCCAAACCCCAAACCCCAAACCCCAAACCCCAAACCCCAAACCCCAAACCCCAAACCCCAAACCCCAAACCCCAAACCCCAAACCCCAAACCCCAAACCCCAAACCCCAAACCCCAAACCCCAAACCCCAAACCCCAAACCCCAAACCCCAAACCCCAAACCCCAAACCCCAAACCCCAAACCCCAAACCCCAAACCCCAAACCCCAAACCCCAAACCCCAAACCCCAAACCCCAAACCCCAAACCCCAAACCCCAAACCCCAAACCCCAAACCCCAAACCCCAAACCCCAAACCCCAAACCCCAAACCCCAAACCCCAAACCCCAAACCCCAAACCCCAAACCCCAAACCCCAAACCCCAAACCCCAAACCCCAAACCCCAAACCCCAAACCCCAAACCCCAAACCCCAAACCCCAAACCCCAAACCCCAAACCCCAAACCCCAAACCCCAAACCCCAAACCCCAAACCCCAAACCCCAAACCCAAACCCCAAACCCCAAACCCCAAACCCCAAACCCCAAACCCCAAACCCCAAACCCCAAACCCCAAACCCCAAACCCCAAACCCCAAACCCCAAACCCCAAACCCCAAACCCCAAACCCCAAACCCCAAACCCCAAACCCCAAACCCCAAACCCCAAACCCCAAACCCCAAACCCCAAACCCCAAACCCCAAACCCCAAACCCCAAACCCCAAACCCCAAACCCCAAACCCCAAACCCCAAACCCCAAACCCCAAACCCCAAACCCCAAACCCCAAACCCCAAACCCCAAACCCCAAACCCCAAACCCCAAACCCCAAACCCCAAACCCCAAACCCCAAACCCCAAACCCCAAACCCCAAACCCCAAACCCCAAACCCCAAACCCCAAACCCCAAACCCCAAACCCCAAACCCCAAACCCCAAACCCCAAACCCCAAACCCCAAACCCCAAACCCCAAACCCCAAACCCCAAACCCCAAACCCCAAACCCCGAACCCCGAACCCCGAACCCCGAACCCCAAACCCCAAACCCCAAACCCCAAACCCCAAACCCCAAACCCCAAACCCCAAACCCCAAACCCCAAACCCCAAACCCCAAACCCCAAACCCCAAACCCCAAACCCCAAACCCCAAACCCCAAACCCCAAACCCCAAACCCCAAACCCCAAACCCCAAACCCCAAACCCCAAACCCCAAACCCCAAACCCCAAACCCCAAACCCCAAACCCCAAACCCCAAACCCCAAACCCCAAACCCCAAACCCCAAACCCCAAACCCCAAACCCCAAACCCCAAACCCCAAACCCCAAACCCCAAACCCCAAACCCCAAACCCCAAACCCCAAACCCCAAACCCCAAACCCCAAACCCCAAACCCCAAACCCCAAACCCCAAACCCCAAACCCCAAACCCCAAACCCCAAACCCCAAACCCCAAACCCCAAACCCCAAACCCCAAACCCCAAACCCCAAACCCCAAACCCCAAACCCCAAACCCCAAACCCCAAACCCCAAACCCCAAACCCTAAACCCCAGCAACTGCAACTGCAAGCTTACATATGGCCAGTATGCCAAACTCGTGATCAGATACATAATGCTGGACTGATTTGATGAGGAGTTAATTTAGCAGATTGCATTAATCAAAGTCAACATACAACTTACATAACCTCCCATTTGGTGGTTTTGTATACAACTTCACTTTTCTATCATATCTTACAGTCACTCTTCAGCATGTTAGAGTTATCCTCATCCTAAATTGAATGAAACTTGTTATATTTCAAAGTATATTGGCCTCATGGTTTCTTTAATACTTAATGCTTTTTAGGGCTATGCTTTTTAAACTTAATGCTTCACCCACTCTCTTCCATTGCTGATCAATGAATCATCTTAATATTATACACTATTAATCTACAGCTCGCACCCTCTTCAGTATGTTGTCATTTTCCATACTTGTTCAACTAATGGACAGCGGCTATTCACAGTTCATGGATTATACCCCTCATTCACACTTACCGTATCGTACGCCGTAACAGCAAAAATAAAATGGCGACGCTGTTGCATTTTGTCAACGGGTGTTCACACATTGCCGTAAAAGTACAATGCATGACGGTGAGCTGTGACCAATCGTAATAAAGCCAACTCTTGTCTGCGGTGATTTGAACGCCTTTGAATATTATTTACAACTTATTCGCAACATTCTTATCAAAAGATGTTATATAAATGCTATTTACTAAATAAAAGCAATTACATGAAAAGAATCTTTTTTTTAAATATATTCGTTTTTAAAATAATTGTGCAAACTAATTTAAATAATGAATATTTAAGCCGTCCAAATCATTTTTAAGTTTTTGTTTTGCTTGATTTTGTAATTAGGGAAAGCTAGATTTTTAAGCTAAGTTTAATTCAAACAAGCCGGATAAAGATTTTTTAATCTTTTAAAACTTTTGAATTGATTAAATTAAATCAAAAATAAGCGATTAAAATAAACTAGCGAAAATGTTCTTTAATTTTAGTACCAGATCAACTCTACCCAATAGGAGCCCGCCGTGATTTTTTGAATCAAGCACTGCTTGATCAACGCCGCAACGTAAACCGGAGTACGATTTATCCCGGATGTTAACAAAAATTGCTAAAATTTGCTGTTACGGCGTACGGTACGGTAAGTGTGAATAGGGGGTTAAACTTGCGCACGGCCAGTCATGCATTACGATACATGACGTAACAGCCACATGTTCAATCGTGGTTCTAATTGGATTGCCAGTCATCATTCATTCGGCTGAACCTACATTGATCTCTTCTGCAAGTTCTGTTTAGAAAATTGTTAACCCTGTCGCCGTAATATGTTTGTATTAACTGCTAATTCAATTAAATTTCAAGACCCGGCTCATTGGATTTAATTTTGATCGCTTTCATTTTATGATTAACTTCATCATTATGATTATGTTAGTAATAGCAATACTAAGTCTTGGGTAATGCTATTAGTATTAGAGTAATAGTAGCTCACTCGACTATTGTTAGTAGTTTTAGTATCTTATTACTATTACTAACTCAAATACTTCAATTTACTTGCACTAACACTAACAGTAATATTAATAGTTATAGTTGTCATTTTTGTTTTGATTATCAGAATAATTATCAATATGATATTGATAGTCCTAGGTAACAAAAGTCGATAATGATTATAATGTCAACTATTATTATACTTTAATAATTATAATCATAACTGCAATGCCTAATGATTATCATTATGATAATAATTTAAATTATGTTATTGATTATTATTCTCATTTTCATTCTCTTCCAGTCTCCCTTTTTGTTTTATTTTCCCATAACTCTGGTAACTTATACGCATGACTATGACCATGAGGCATAATTGTAATGAAATGTTATTTCAAGTTGGGTGTTTTTATTTGTATTTCGTTCGTCTAGTTTTAGTACTTGTTCTAGTCTCTTGGAAATGGGGTTTTATGCATATTGATATTCATTGTTATAATCACTACTATTTTACTTTTTTACCATCACTATATGACTACGAAAATTTATATTCATCATTCAAATTGATATTATGAATAAAGTAAAAATTTTACTCCATTAGTTTTGTTTGTTTTTATACTAGTGACAAACAGGTAATGGTAATATAGAAATATAATCTGTTTTGTATTTTCATACTCAAGTTTATGTTATATTAGAATGGTAATTTGTTCCTATTTTTCATTCATTTAAGTTACTCAGTTTGAGCTCATTTTCAGTTCAAAATCATTTAATTTGCATGTATTATGATTCACTCATTTTGAGTTTTGGCAATTTATTCCCTCATCCCCTATTAAGTATTTTCATACCGTTTAAACACCATGATCATGCTCAGATTTTGCCAAAGTTGATTTTTTTAAATCACTACTCAATATTTCGAGGCAATCAGTTTCACCATTACGGCCTGCTTCTTGTAATCTACTGTATTTTATGAATAGTGTTTACAAAGTCAATTATGATCCTAATATAACACTTCATCTGCTGAATTCAGATTAGTAACACATGCAGGCAGTAGAATGCTTTTATGACTGTTGTCTTCACTTCACTCTGCTTCACTTTTGCCATTTCTGTCTGTTCCCGGTTTCTCAGATTTGTGTAAAAGCTTTTGTTTGTTTCTTCTAAGTATTTTTATGTTAGTTCTCTTCAGTTTTTCAGTTCAAACCTCAAACCCCATTTCGCAAATTCTCTAATATTATTGTAAAACATTACAAATTTTCCATCTGTTTAAGTTTCTGATTCACATTTTGAATATTCTAGTTATTTGTAGAGGAAATTTGCAGTCTTTTCTAAATATCATTTACACCCCTGTATAATTACATATCCATTCTGTTGTGTGTTTTTGATTATAATCAATAATGCACCATATTGTTTCACGTGATGTTATAATTTTATTATCAACCAACTCTGCTAATAGAGATTTGTTCAGCTTGCTGCTTGCTCTTAATGTAGTTGTCTTCTCTTGTTTTCTTGAAGTTCCATTATGAAGTTATCTTCTTTTGTTTTCCTAAACTTTCATAATGTAGTTGTCTTCTCCTATTTTCTTACAGTTCCATTATATAATTGTCTTCTCTCAATTTCTTGGAATATGATGAGGTAGTTGTCTTCTCTAGGATATTCAAAGGCTCACACTTTCAAATTGTCTGCTCTGTCAGCAAGAATAGTTTGATCAGTTTATTGTGACTCTGCAGCCTTCAGACTAGGGAAGTATTTTGTTCTTACTTGGTAACTATTTTCAGCTTGCTGGTAACAATGAGGTATATTTGCTAGCTTTATTATTTATTAGGTTATGGCTCTTTCAACAAATCATATTTCAACTTAATTAAGCATGATGACACTCTTCTATTTATTTGAGTAATGATTAATCTTCAAGATTAAATTTGATTTTTTTGTATTTCTCCATTTCTTTTTTTTTGCTTTTTCTACTGCTGTTGTAATAAATGAGCTGTATAAATTTATAATTTTATGTTTATTTCATTGTTTTTCATCATATGCAATACCACATAATTATAGACTACTTTACTCTTACAGCAACTGGTGTGATGGTCACATGGTCAGCTACTTGACAGCCAACCAATTGGGTGTAAAGTTGGACAAAGTCATTCTAGATTATTCTTGGCATGTGTCAGCTGTAAGAGCTATATATGGAGGTAATTCTTATTAAGTATAACATGTCTCCTTGATGAAGCTATTTATCTATAGAATTGTTCACAAATTTTCATTTAATCACAATTCAACAAGTAAATAGTTTCAAACTTTTCATCAAGTTGTATTTTCAAAAATTACTAATTATATTTGAACTCAAGTTAAACTGATATAGTATTTTACTTCTGTGTAAGTTGTTTCACAAGACTCATTACGTTACTAGATTTCCTATAACTTATATCATACATCTGTATCATATGCATGAGTAGAGAATGTGGATGTCGGTTCGATCATTTAACCAGTTAGAAACTTTATATATAATATATACTTCTACAGTGTTAACATAGTGTTGAGTGTTTTCTGAATGCTTGGAATCTACTTATTAATTTGTCAGTTTGGAGGAAAAAATTATACAGGTTAGGTTTCTATTGCCATAATTCATGCTTCCTTCTTTCTATTGTATTTTGAACAAGTTTATTTACTACTTTTTGTGTTACAGGATGGGCAGAGGAACAGCAACCTGTACTCTTTTTCTCTCTGTGTTATTCTTTTCATCTCGGTAAGCCTCATCTCTATCTGCTCTTGGTATGTATTATTTTAAACCTTTGTTTTCTAGTCCTTTCTTCGCTCTCTGTTGTTATATCATAGCCTCTTCTTCTCTTACTATTATTTAACAATATTCAAGTTTGATGTATTTTCAACATCTGTTTAAATTATTGAGAATTACAAGTGTTTAGAAATATGAGATTGCTTTATATAAGCGAAAAATTCCCTAATCCTAAATATCATGCTATTTAAAATTATGGATTAATGTTATTTTATCAGGCAGTAACAGTACACACATCTTATAATAAACTTAATGCTGTACAGATTGTCTAGTAATTCGTGACCGTGACCTGTCCCAACTTATTTCAAACAACTAGTTGAATGTTTACCTGCAACCAGTAGTCAAAGTTGGGAGTAAGCAAGTGCATGCACAGCCCTGGCCTCTTTCTTTAGGTCCCTAACCTCATGCTAATATCTATAAGTTGCATTCAATAACAGAAATTAGTGATTTAATGGTGAATGGTTAGAAGGACGATGAAGCTCCATAAAAATTGCAAAAGTCAAATTCCAAGTTGCAACACTCATTTTCATCATTTACCTGAATAGCTTTTAGAATTAAACAACAGTTTCTTCAGCTCACCTGTTCAATTTCTTTGTGTTTTTTTGGGTCATTAATTTGTGTTTCTTTTCTTGATGGTTAATTTAGCATAGTGATATCTTTTCCTGTTTATTTTGCCCTAAACATGATTGATAATGCTGCATAAAGAGGACAAATTTTTAAAAGTATTTGATTGCTACATCTCTGTTTTCCCTTCATTATATTCTGAAACTTGAGGCCCCATAGAATCTGAGGCACTAAAATTAGTATTGATCTTTTTGCTGCATACAAATCGCTGATTTGGTAACACCCACTGAACTGAAACAATAACCTTATAGTTATAGTTCAATGGTAACACCATTGGAAGTGAGTCATGAGATATAGCGCATGCCCCAATAATCACGTGGTCAGTTACAGACGACTGAGCAATGATTGGTTACGGATCACTGAGCACGTCTGCTGCACGGTCATTATAGTAAGTTACTCTTCATAGTGAATGGTCGTGCAACTGAAATTGTTTGGTCATCTTACCAAGGTAAACCTTTGTTTAGCATGTCATTTAATAACTTTTTATCAACGTTATCTTTTAGTTTACTGATTGTTGATCTGTATTTATTCATAGGCTTGGATTTCACATTGCATATTTTATTTAATTGATAGACTGCTACCCATTTCTAGTCAATTTGATACTGCAGTCATTTGAGTAAATGCAACTGCAAGGCTTATAATTATAGTTATAATAAATTTCAATTTAGCTTAGCTTCAAATTGGCTTGACTTTGACGTAACTTTTACCCTGTTCTACTCTGGTCTGTTGAACTGAACTACAAGATCAATACTAAGAATAATAGTATAATTGAAATCTAATATTTTAATTTTTTTCTCGCTATAGTAACGTTCAACTTATGCTGAATGATTTATTTTGTTTGACTTTATTTTAGTTACATACTCATCATGGTCATAATCATGGTTCGAAATTAAAAAGTTTAAGTGGAATAAATTCAGTTTAAACTGCTGTAACTATAAAAAAACAAGTTATATTTCTTGTTCAAAGAAGTTTCTTTCCTGGTTCTGTAGACTATGTTGATTCTATCATGATACAATTTTCAATACTCTAGATTTTAGAACCTATGAGATGTCTCATATGTATCTGTCATCATTTATTCAACAATTTTAATTTATCAAATGTGTTTTGTTTTTTTTTAGAATCACTCCGAGCAGCTCAGATATTCACACATTAGAGAACATATGGTTTTCACCAGGAAGATAGGACCTAGCCAACTGTGGTCAGTTTTGAGAGCCCCATGTTGGTTATAATTAGGTATTTATTATTTACGATAATTCTCTCCGTTTTCAATTTTACCAATTTTAAATGATGTTAGGCAAATCATTATTTTGTACTTCTTGTATTCTAATGTCCATAATTCATGTTTATCTATTTCTGTTTGAAGTAGTAAAAATGTTATCTTTTATTCATAATTTTAGTCTTGTTAACTCCAAGTCCCGTGGAATTGTTCAAGTTAATCAGCTCGATCTGCAAACATTTACTATTAGCAAATTAAAATGAAATGTTTTATATATCAAGGTATTTTAGAAAATTTATTGTCTGTTTTGTAGTTGTGTTTAACCACATGCAGATAGAAGTCACCTTGCCATCAAGACCCGTTTTATATCCATGAGATGCTCACAAGCCGACATGTAGAAGTTGTTTTCTCTGTGTTTGATTCAACAAAACTTTTCATCCGTTCAGGTGTGTGTTTAAATGAATTGCTTATTGCAACAATATTAACTCTTCCTTTCATTAAGTTAAAGTTGTCTAACCTTTACTACCAACCCTTGGAATTAGTAAAACTTCCAGTGCTAGGCAGTTAGGTGAACTCAGTTGACCTATATCTGCTCCTATTAGCTATGAAATCCACTGTTGATTAACACTACCGTAACACATAGCTGCTTTTCTGTGGTTTTATTTTGTTTTAAAAGTTGTAGCTGTTAATATCATTCAAAAATTGCCAAACATGTTTCTAATAAAAGTTAAAACAGCCTATTGTAAAAGCTCTTGTCAGCCTCAGCCCTGAGATGATCAATATGAGAGTGGCAATTTTAGGGCGTTGTCTACCATTATGCTACTTATTGGTAGGAGGTGTGCCTCATATTATTATATAATTACAGTGGATTGTTGCGTGATAATTTCACTGAGTTTTTGGTCCTGTTTTGCATGTTTTCCCTAAAGATTTATGATAAAAATTATAATGAATTCAACAATTTTTATTTGATTATCAACAGAAACTTGATTTAATTACAGTTTCAATCATGGACACGTTTTATTCTGTGCAGCTTACTGGCACTGAACACGGTTGTAATTCATCAGCTTAATTTATAGTGTTTTATATGTTTTAACTCAAAAAACAAGTTTAAGAACTTTTAAAAAAATTCCAAAAACAAAAAAAATATTTAAAGCACTCAATGAATTATTTAATGATTGTTTTTATGGCTTAAAAGGTGTGAGCTTAGTATTAGATAAAACTTTTTAAAATAGTTCAAATAATGATAATTTTTAAGAATTTAATTCAAATAAATTTCCTCATCCTAAGAATCATGCTATTTAAAATTAAATTGAATAACTTTGGGCTTTCTATTGTCAATATATTAAGCTACACGTGCATAATTATTAGTGAGCGAGTTTTAAACTTGCTTTTAATTTTATATGCATAAAGAATGTGTTTAAAAACTATAGCAATAAGTAAAATTAAAAATGTACACATAAAATAGAAATAATAATGAAATAAAAAAGTGACAAAATTTTCCCTTTTTAACTTATATAAACTCGCAGCTCAGAATTCTGCATAATGATGTCCCCATGATTCCCTAAAGTCGCCACTCTCATATAGATCACCTTTGCCCCACCCTAGCTTCGTATGAAGATATCATTTACATATCTTTGCAACTTTATTTGTTTTAGATATGTCTGAAACTTTTCTGGCTCAAACCCAGTGTTGGTTTGTTTCACTTACAGGTTACTGATTGCTGCTTCATAATATTCCTTCTGGTTGGTTTGGTATTAGTTGGAGTTGTTTGATCTTTGCTTGACCTGAACTATTTTCAGACTGAGGTGAACTGCATACTACTCTATTTGCAGTGTGAGGTTAGCCGGTTATTACTTTCGCATGTCCAAGTTTTCAGTTTCAGTCATGCTGCTGGATGTTGCATTTTTGAATTATTAGCAAATTAGGGCTAACTGTGGCATGTACAGCGTAATTTTGTCAAAGTCTCTCGTAGTATGCATTATACAATATACTTATTTTCTATATTCTCTAAAACTGGTGTTTCATGCTTCAACTAAATTTTATTGTTTTAAAGCTACTTTTATTGTAAATTTCTGTCTTGATTCTTTCAATTGTTGGTTTGCGACGTGGGTTTTAGAGCTGTAAATTTATACTGTTTCACAAGACTCATTACATTACTAGATTTCCTATTTATATCACACATCTGTATTATATATGGGTAGAAAGTTTTGATGTTGGTTCAATCATTTAACCACTTAGAAACTTTAGATATAATATATACTTCTACAGAGTTAACATAGTGTTGAGTGTTTTCTGAATGCTTGGAATTTACTAGTAAATTTGTCAATTTGATAGAAAAAACTCTACAGGTTATGTTTCTATTGCTTCCTTTTTTCTAGTGTATTTTGAACAAGTTTATTTACTATTTTTTTGTATTACAGAATGGGCAGAGGAACAGCAACCTGTACTCTTTTTCTCTGTGTGTTATTCTTCCTATCCCTGTAAGCCTCATCTTGATCTGTCCGTGGTATGTTTTATTTTAAATCTTTATTTTCTAAAGTTACCTTATCCCAAATTCCTGCTATTTAAAATCGATGTCCATAAAAGTTATTTCATCAGGCATACAGTGACAGTATACACATATTATAGTAAACTTAATGCTATACAGAATGTCTAGTAATTCATGACCATGACCTCCCCCAACACATTTCAAACAAGTAGTTGAATGTTTACCTGCAACCAGTAGTCAGAGTTAGGACTAAGCAAGTGCATGCACAGCCCTGTCCTTTTTCTTTAGGTCCCTAACCTCATGCTAATATCTAGTTGCATACGATAAGAGAAATTAGTGATTTAATGGTGAATGGTTAGAAGGATGATGAAGCTCCATAAAAGTTCCAAAAGTCAAATCACAAGTTGCAACATTTATTTTCATCATTTACCTGAATAGCTTCTCGAACAAGCAGTTTTTCTAGCTCACCTGTTCAATTTCTGCCAATTTCTGCACTGTCGTTACTAAGTTGCCCTTCAAACTGACTGGTCCAGCAACTGAAACTGTTTGGTCATCTTACCAAAGTAATCCTTTATTTAGCACGTCATTTAATAATTTTGTACCGTCTTTAGTAAACTGTTTGTTAATCTGTATTCATTCATAGGCTTAGAATTCAAATTGAATATTTTATTCAATTTATAAGCTGCCACTCATTTTTTATCAATTTGATTCTGCAGTCATTTGAGTTAATACAACTGCAAGGCGTATAATGAATTTCAATTTAGCTTAGCTTCAAATTAGCTTAATTTCAACACAACTTCTACCCTGTTCTTCTCTGGTCTGTTGAACTGAACTATACAAAATCAATACTGAGAATAATAGTATAATTGAAATCACATGTTTTAATTTTTTTCACTACAGCCTTACCAGTATAATAAAGTTTAACTGTTGCCCAATGATTTAATTCGTTTGACTTTATTTCAGTTACATACTCATCATGGTCATAATCATGGATCGAAATTCAAAAGTTAAAGTGGAATATTCAGTTTAAGCTGCTTCAACTAAAACAAGTTGTGTTTCTGATTCAAAGAAGTTTCTCTCCTGGTTCTGTAGACTATGCTGATTTTATCATAATAAAAATTTATCACCATGTAAATTTCCAATACTCTAGATTTTACAGTCTGTAAGTTGTCTCATACATGTTTTGTCATCATTTATTCAACAATTTTAATTCATCGAATGTGTTCATTTTTTAGAATGTCTCCAAGCAGCTCAGATATTCACACATTAGAGAACATATGGTCTACACCAGGAAGATAGGATCTAGCCAACTGTGGTCAGTTCTGAGAGCCCCATCTTGGTTATAATTAGGTATTTATTATTTATGATAATTAGCTCTGTGTTTTTGATTTTACCAATTTAACAGAATATTAGGAATTAATTATCTTGTACTTTCTGTATTCTTTTTTATAACTGATGTCCATAATTTATGTTTATCTATTTCATCTTTAATAGTGAAAAAGTAATGTTTTATTTATTATTTTAGTCTTGTTAACTCGACATCTTGTGACTAGTATCCCAGCTCTGCAAACATTTACTATATTAGCTAATTAAAATAAAATGTTTTATTTATTGAGGTAGTTTAGAATATTTCTTGTCTGTTTTGTAGTTGTGTTTAACCACATGCAGATAGAAGCTATACCTTGATATCAAGACCAGTTTTATATCTGTGAGATGCTCACAAGCCGACATGTAGAAGTTGTCTTCTCTCTGTGTTTCATTCATCAAAACTTTTCATCAGTTCAGGTTTGCGTCTAAATTAATTGCTTACTGCAACAATATTTACTCTTCCTTTCATTAAGTTTGTGTTGTCTAACCTTCACTACCAACACTTGGAATTAGTAAAACTTCCAGTGCTAGGCAGTTAGGTGAACTCAGTTGACCTATATCTGCTCCTATTAGCTATGAAATCCACTGTTGATTAACACTACCGTAACACATGGCTGTTTTTCTGTCGTTTTATTTTGTTTTAAAAGTTGTAGCTGTTAATTTCATTCAAAAATTGCCAAATATGTTTCTAATAAAAGTTAAAACAGCCTATTGTAAAAGCTCTTGTCAACCTCACCCCAGATATGATTGATATGAGAGCGGCGATTTTAGGGCGTTGTCCACCATTATGCTACTTATCGGTAGGGGGCGTGGCTCATATTATTATATGTTTACAGAGGGTAGTTGCGGATGATTTCACCCAGTTTTTTGCCCTTTGTTACATGTTTTCACTAAAGATTTATAATAAAAATTATAAATGAATTGTTTAATTGAACAAATTTTATTCGATTATCAACATAAACTTGATTTAATTACAGTTTCAATGATAGACACTTTTTATTCTGTGCATCTCACTGGTACTGAACATGGTTGTAATTCATGAGCTTAATTTATAGTGTTTTATATGTTTTAGCTCAATGAACAAGTTTAAGAACTTTTAAAAAATTTCCAAAAACAAATATTTAAAGCACTCAATTGAGGAAATGCAGCTGCAAGGCTTATATAATAAATCTCAATTTAGCTTGGCTTTAAATTGGCTTGATTTCAAGGTAACAATTCTACCCTGTTCTCCTCTGGTTTGTTGAGCTAAACCACAAAATCAATACTAAGAATAATAATGTTAGTAATACTACAAATAGTGAGCTATACATTTTAGCACCCTAGCTGTTATACTGCTTTTAGTTCCATGTAAGTTTTTCTAGCTAATAGTTGATGCAGTGACTCAGTGCTCATTTCTTTAGTTTATTGAAAATTTATCCTTTGGGATAATTTCTTGTCTAGGCATAATATTGGTGCTGCTGTACCATTAATTATATAATATGCCAAGCCATTTTTGCTTGTATCATATTTTATTTTTATTTCAGTGTTTACAGTTTTTTTTTCATTTTCGTTCTATAAATTTTTCATTTTACAGTAGACCTGTCTTCAGCTTGATTTTATCTGCTTGCCTTAATTAATTGTTATCCACACTGAAGGGATGGTTAATTTATATATTATTATAATGCCGTTTTAATAATTACGGTATTTTGTTGTGATATATGATCATTAGACATAATTTTTGTAATTCTATATCAACCCCCCTGCAGGAGTATTAAACTTCGCACAAATATTTACACTAACATTTTACAATGACCTTTCTGTAATAGTGCGGCTGTTGCTTTGCTCACCACAGGTACAAGCTTATGATTTTAATTCATTGATTTGCTGCTCTGTACTGTGTGGCTCATAATTGAAATCAGCTTTTCTTTTCAAAATAGCCATAACTGTGCAATAAATTTTAACTCCTACCCAATAATTCAATTTGTTTGACTTTATTTCAGTTACATACTCATATTATAGTCATAATCATTCCTTGAAATTAAAAAGTGGAATATTCAGTTTACGTTGTTTCAACTGAAAAAGTTTCTGATTCAAAGAAGTGTCTTTTCTGGTTCTGTAGACTAAGTTGATTTTATCATGATACAAATTTCCCATACTCTAGATTCTACAGTCTATAATTTGTCTCATACATGTCTGTCATCATTTATTCAACAACTTCAATTTGTCAAATGTGTGTTGTTTTTTAGAATGTCTGCGAGCAGCTCAGATATTCACACATTAGAGAACATATGGTCTACACCAGGAAGATGTGACCTAGTCAACTGTGGTCAGTTCTGTGAGCCCCATCTTGGTTATAATTAGGTATTTATTATTTACAATAATTTTCTCTGTGGTTTCAATTTTACTAGTTTTACACGATGTATTGGAAGAATTATCTTGTGCTTCTTGTATTCTTCTTGATAACTGATGTCCATAATTCATGTATATCTATTTCTGTTTGAAGTGGTAGTAACAATGTTGTGGTTTATTTATTATTTTAGTCTTGTTAACTCCAAGTCTTGTGAATTTGTTTAAGTTAATCACTTGTAGTCAGTAGACTAGTATCGCAGCTCTGCAAACAATTACTATTAGCAAATTAAAATAAAATGTTTTATATATTAAGGTAGTTTAGAATATTTATTGTCTGTTTTGTAGTCGTGTTCAACCACATGCAGATAAAAGTTCCCTTGCTATCAAGACTGGTTTTAAATCCATGAGATGCGATGTAGAAGTTGTCTTCTCTCTGTGTTTGATTCAATGAAAGTTTTCATCGGTTCAGGTTTGTGTCTAAGTGAATTGCTTATTGCAACAATATTCACTTTTCCTTTCATTAAGTTGAAGTTGTCTAACCTTCACTACCAACTCTTGGAATTAGTAAAACTTCCAGTGCACGGCTGTGAAGTAAAATCAGTTGACCTATATCTGCTCCTATTAGCTATGAAATCTACTGTTGATTAGCATTATTGTAACACATGGCTGCTTTTCTGTCATTTTATTTTGTTTTAAGAGTTTTATTTGTTTATTTGATTCAATAATTGCCAAACATGTTTCTAATAAAAGTTGAAACAGCATATTGTAAAAGTTCTTGCCAACCTTACCCTAGCTCCATATGGAAAGATGCCATATATATACCTTTACAGCTTCATTTGCTTTAGATGCGTCTGCAACCTGAGTGACTCAGACTCAGTGCTGGTTTGTTTCACTTACAGGTTACTGATTGCTGCTTCATAATATTCCTTCTGGATGGTTTGGTATTAGTTGGAGTTGTTTGATCTCTACTTGACCTGAGCTATTTTCAGACTGAGGTGAACTGCATACTACTCTATTGGCAGTGTGAGGTTAGCTGGTTATAATCTTTCGCATGTCTAAATTTTTAGTAGTGTGTTGGAACATATAGCCAGGAGAATATGAGCTGAGTAGAAGTGAAAATATATGCATCTTATCCTTGTTTGTCTGAATGTCAATACAAAATTTGACTGAAGAGATGAGAAATCAGCACATTATTGGGATTTTATTTTAGGATTTTACTTTCTTGTTAATAAAGTCATTACCTCTGTTGAACACCATCAATAAGCAATTTATTTGATTTCGAAGTTGTTTAAGCTGTTTCCTGTAAATGCTAGCAGCAAACCTCATTCCAACTAAATGAGCACTCTTCAATCATATTTGTTATTTTGTCAATTTATTGCTAGCTGTGTGAAAACCTCTTATTAAATAATATAAGTTTACATAGTGCTATGTTTGCTTGTGGTAAGAAAACGAAGTCGGGCTTTCATTTTAAAATTTTGGGTTAGGCATTTTATTTTGTAATTATTATAATATGCATAATTTATTGTCATTACTAACACCGATTACAGTATAGTAAAAGGTTACCACCGTTATTATATATGATCTGCATGCATAATTTACCTAGTATGTCTAGTATTACTAGGCCATTACTCCTATATCTATTAGTTGGTGCATATTCAAGCTACTAATATTGTCTGTTAACAGCTGCTGCTGCCTCCCCATGCATTCTGTTCCTTCCGATTCTGCTTAGTTAATTTTTTTTGTTTCAACAGTCTATAATATGTTGATTCATTTCTTTCAGTTTATTTAGCATGTTTTGTGATGCATGTTGAAAGTCCCTTAGATAATGCTGCCTCTGTGGCTCTTAGTTGTCACTTTTGCTATTTCAGACTGTTGACAGTTTCTCATCAGTGTGAAAGCTGTTGTTTGTTTCTACTCAGTATTTTTTAGGTTAGCTCCCTTCAGTGTTTTAATCTACTGATGTTGTTTTCCGATTTATAATTTCTTCTAATATTTAACATCTTCTCCAATATTGTAAAACATTCCAAACTATGATGTTTATAATGTTGTGTCACATTCTGACTATTCTAGTTATTTATAAAGAAAACTTGTGGTTTTCAACCACATTCTATAAATTTAAATCCACATATGTATGTAGATGTATTTATTCTATAGTGTATCTTTGGTTATAATCAATAATGTACCATACTGTTTCACGTGAGGTTATAATTTTATTCTCTGCCAACTTTTCTAATAGGAATTCGTTCAACTTGCTGCTTGTTCCTAATGTAGTTGTCTTTTCCTAAAGTTTCATCATGTAGTTGTCTTCTCTTGTTTTCCCGAAGTTCCATTGCGAAGTTGTCTTCTTTTGTTTTCCTAAATTTTCATTATGTAGTTGTCTTCTCTCAGTTTCTTGGAATATGATGAGGTAGTTGTTTTCTTTAGGATATTCAAAGGCTCACACTTTCAAATTGTCTGCTCTATCAGTAAGAATAGTTTGATCAGTTTATTGTGACTCAGCAGCCTCCAGACTAGGGAAGTATTTTGTTCTCACTTGGTAACTATGTTTAGCTTGCTGGTAACAATCAGGTATATTTGCTATAAGCTTTATCATTTATCAGGTTATGGCTCTTTCAACAAATCATATTTTAACTTAATTGAGCATGATGACACTCTTCTACTTATTTGAGTAATGATTAATCTTCAAGATTAAATATGATTGTTTTGTATTTTTCCATTTCTCATTTTTTTGGCTTTTCCTACTGCTGTTGTAATAAATGAGCTGTATTTAGATTTTTATATTTATTTCATTGTTTTTCATCATATGCAATACCACATAATTATAAACTACTTTATTATTACAGTAACTGGTGTGATGGTCACATGGTCATCTACTAGACAACCAACCAATTGGGTGTAAAGTTGGACAATTTCATTCTAGATTATTCTTGGCATGTGTCAGCTGTAAGAGCTATATGGAGGTAATACTTATTAAGTATAACATGTCTCCTTGGTGAAGCTATTTATATATCTATAGAATTGTTCACAAATTTGCATTTAATCACAATTCAACAAGTAAACAGTTTCAAATTTTTCATCAAGTTGTATTTTCAAGAATTAACAATTATAGTTGAACTCAAGCTAAACCGATATAGCATTTTACTTCTCTGTAAGTTGTTTCACAAGACTCATTGCTTTACTAGATTTCCTACTTTATATCATACATCTGTATTATATACATGAGTAGAGAATTTTGATGTTGGTTCAATCATTTAACCAGTTAGAAACTTTAGATATAACATATACTCCTATACAGTATTAACATAGTGTTGAGTGTCAGTTTGGAGGAAAAATTTCTACAGGTTATGTTTCTATTGCCATAACTCATGCTTCCGTTTTTCTATTGTATTTTGAACAAGTTTATATGCTATTTTTTGTTTTACAAGATGTGTAGAGGAACAGCAACCTGTACTCTTTTTCTCTCTGTGTTATTCTTCCCATCCCTGTAAGCCTCATCTGTATCTGTCCGTGGTATGTGTTATTTCAACTCATTATTTTCTCCAGTCCTGTAATTGTTTTCTGTTGTTATATCATAGCCTCTACTTCTCTTACTATTATTTACCAAATATTCAAGTTTGATGTATTTTCAGTATACGTTTAAATTATTGAGAACTATAAATGTTTAGAAATATGAGATTGCATTAAGTCATGCTGCTGGATGTTGCATTTTTGAATTATTAGCAAATTAGGGCTAACTGTGGCATGTACAGCGTAATTTTGTCAAAGTCTCTCGTAGTATGCATTATACAATATACTTATTTTCTATATTCTCTAAAACTGGTGTTTCATGCTTCAACTAAATTTTATTGTTTTAAAGCTACTTTTATTGTGAATTTCTGTCTTGATTCTTTCAATTGTTGGTTTGCGACGTGGGTTTTAGAGCTGTAAATTTATACTGTTTCACAAGACTCATTACATTACTAGATTTCCTATTTATATCACACATCTGTATTATATATGAGTAGAAAATTTTGATGTTGGTTCAATCATTTAACCACTTAGAAACTTTAGATATAATATATACTTCTACAGAGTTAACATAGTGTTGAGTGTTTTTTGAATGCTTGGAATTTACTAGTAAATTTGTCATTTTGATAGAAAAAATTCTACAGGTGATGTTTCTATTGCTTCCTTTTTTCTAATGTATTTTGAACAAGTTTATTCACTATTTTTTTGTGTTACAGAATGGGCAGAGGAACAGCAACCTCTACTCTTTTTCTCTCTGTGTTATTCTTCCCATCCCTGTAAGCCTCATCTTTATCTGTCCGTGGTATGTTTTATTTTAAATCTTTATTTTCTAAAGTTACCTTATCCCAAATTCCTGCTATTTAATATCGATGTCCATAAAAGTTATTTCATCAGGCATACAGTGACAGTACACACATATTATAGTAAACTTAATGCTATACAGAATGTCTAGTAATTCATGACCATGACCTCCCAACACATTTCAAACAAGTAGTTGAATGTTTACCTGCAACCAGTAGTCAGAGTTGGGAGTAAGCAAGAGTTGGGAGTAAGCAAGTGCATGCACAGCCCTGTCCTTTTTCTTTAGGTCCCTAACCTCATGGTAATATCTAGTTGCATACGATAAGAGAAATTAGTGATTTAATGGTGAATGGTTAGAAGGATGATAAAGCTCCATAAAAATTTGAAAAGTCAAATCACAAGTTGCAACATTTATTTTCATCATTCACCTGAATAGCTTCTCGAACAAGCAGTTTTTCTAGCTCACCTGTTCAATTTCTGCCAATTTCTGCCCTGTCATTACTAAGTTGCCCTTCAAACTGACTGGTCCAGCAACTGAAACTGCTTGGTCATCTTACCAAAGTAATCCTTTATTTAGCACGTCATTTAATAATTTTGTACCGTCTTTAGTAAACTGTTTGTTAATCTGTATTCATTAATAGGCTTAGAATTCAAATTGAATATTTTATTCAATTTATAAGCTGCCACTCATTTTTTATCAATTTGATTATGCAGTCATTTGAGTTAATACAACTGCAAGGCATATAATGAATTTCAATTTAGCTTAGCTCCAAATTAGCCTAATTTCAACACAACTTCTACCCTGTTCTTCTCTGGTCTGTTGAACTGAACTACAAAATCAATACTGAGAATAATAGTATAATTGAAATCAAATGTTTTAATTTTTTTCACTACAGCCTTACCAGTATAATAAAGTTTAACTGTTGCCCAATGATTTAATTCGTTTGACTTTATTTCAGTTACATACTCATCATGGTCTTCAGCTTGATTTTATCTGCTTGCCTTAATTAATTGTTATCCACACTGAAGGGATGGTTAATTTATATATTAATATAATGCCGTTTTAATAATTAAGGTATTTTGTTGTGATATATGATCATTAGACATAATTTTTGTGATTCTATATCAATCCCTCTGCACAAATATTTACACTAACATTTTACAATGACCTTTCTGTAATAGTGCGGCTGTTGCTTTGCTCACCACATGTACAAGCTTATGATTTTAATTCATTGATTTGCTGCTCTGTACTGTGTGGCTCATAATTGAAATCAGCTTTTCTTTTCAAAATAGCCATAACTGTGCAATAAATTTTAACTCCTACCCAATAATTCAATTTGTTTGACTTTATTTCAGTTACATACTCATATTATAGTCATAATCATTCCTTGAAATTAAAAAGTGGAATATTCAGTCTACGTTGTTTCAACTGAAAAAGTTTCTGATTCAACGAAGTGTCTTTCCTGGTTCTGTAGACTAAGTTGATTTTATCATGATACAAATTTCCCATACTCTAGATCAGCCATGCTCAACCTGCGGCCTTTTGACTTTTGGCGGCCTTTTGAGCTGGTAAATGTCGCCTTTTGGTCTCTTAGTAAAATGAGAATTTAGTTCAGTTTCAATCCTTCCTAAATTTTGCTTTTTACTAATTCCCAAGTTTACTATATGAATCATGACTGCTAGTACATATTGATGTGAACACTTATTCTCTCGGATGGGATATGCCCAAAGTAAATTCAGATAGAGGCTAACGGACTTCTATCTGGACGATATTCTTCACATATCGGCATCGGACATTAAACCAAATTATCAAACCATACTGTGCTTTGTACAATGTACAAAAAAGACTTACTTTCT
Organism: Bugula neritina; assembly: GCA_964035545.1. NCBI lineage: Eukaryota > Metazoa > Bryozoa > Gymnolaemata > Cheilostomatida > Bugulidae > Bugula > Bugula neritina. The sequence goes on along the minus strand of OZ037766.1, from coordinate 33,552,367 downwards.
TGAACAATTCAAGTTATTCTCCTGGATCTGTTTTTCATAACAAAATAAACACATAAATTTAAAAATAGGCTTTAATGATATATGGAGGGTTTTGACAGTGAAATTGACATTGAATTTTCTAGTGGCCTTTATGGTGGCTCAAATTTTTTTGCGGCCTTTTTTCCAATAAGGTTGAGCACCCATGCTCTAGATTCTACAGTCTATAATTTGTCTCATACATGTCTGTCATCATTTATTCAACAACTTGAATTTGTCAAATGTGTTTTGTTTTTTAGAATGTCTCCGAGCAGCTCAGATATTCACACATGATTAGGGAACATATGGTCTACACCAGGAAGATGTGACCTAGTCAACTGTGGTCAGTTCTGTGAGCCCCATCTTGGTTATAATTAGGTATTTATTATTTACAATAATTTTCTCTGTGGTTTCAATTTTACTAGTTTTACACGATGTATTGGAAGAATTATCTTGTGCTTCTTGTATTCTTCTTGATAACTGATGTCCATAATTCATGTATATCTATTTCTGTTTGAAGTGGTAGTAACAATGTTGTGGTTTATTTATTATTTTAGTCTTGTTAACTCCAAGTCTTGTGAATTTGTTTAAGTTAATCACTTGTAGTCAGTAGACTAGTATCGCAGCTCTGCAAACAATTACTATTAGCAAATTAAAATAAAATGTTTTATATATTAAGGTAGTTTAGAATATTTATTGTCTGTTTTGTAGTCGTGTTCAACCACATGCAGATAAAAGTTCCCTTGCTATCAAGACTGGTTTTAAATCCATGAGATGCGATGTAGAAGTTGTCTTCTCTCTGTGTTTGATTCAATGAAAGTTTTCATCGGTTCAGGTTTGTATCTAAATGAATTGTTTATTGTAACAATATTTGCTCTTTCCCTATGTTATGTGCTAGTAGGTTTTAGGTTTTAGCATTCATAAAGCTACTACCAGGGGATAGCTACTCTCATAAATGATGTTAGATTCAGCTTTTTCTACCTTCCCTTGGACAAAGTATGATTTAGGATAAGCATAACAAGCGTTACTACTCAAACACTGAAGCATGTGCTTTTGATAAAAGTTGCAATATAATTGTGTAAGGTGTAGAATATATAACTTTGGGAAGTTGTGCACATAGAATTGTACTATAAAGTGATGATTAAAATGAAACTGTACTGTTCGGCACATAAAATACTGATACTATATGTCCTGTTAGCTATGAAGTCCACTGTTGATTAATTCTACCGTAACACTTGGCTGTTTTTCTGTTGTTATATTTAGCTTTAAAAGTTTTAGCTGTTTATTTCATTCAAGAATTGCCATATGTGTTTCTAATGAAAGTTAAAACAGCCTATTGTAATAGCTCTTGCCAACCTTACCCTAGCTCCATACAAACTTGACTGAAGAGATGAAAAATCAGCACATGATTGGGATTTTATTTTAGGATTTTAATTTCATGTTAATACAATCATTGTATTCATTGAAAACCATCAATAAGTAATTCATTTGATTTTGGAGCTTGTAAATACTACCAAACCTCATTCCATCTAAATGAGCACTCTTCAATCATATTTGTTGGTCTGTCAATTTATTGCTGAATGTGTGAAAACCTCTTATTAAAAAATATAAGTTTACATAGTGCTATGCTTGCTTGTGGTAAGAAAACGAAGTCAGGCTTTCATTTTTGATTTTTGGTTATGGCTTTTTCAACAAATCATTTTTTAAAATTAATTGTGACACTCTTCTGTACACCTATACATCAATAAAAAATGTGAATCTCCCCCTGTTGTTCTCCATTTTTACTTTCGTTGCTTTCTTCAATTATAATGTTTTATAAAATAAGTTATATTTATAGTATTTTATTTCATTGTTTTTCATGATATGCAACACCACATAATTATAGACTGCTTTCTTCTTGCAGTAACTGCTGTAATGGTCACATGGTCATCTACTAGACAACCAACCAATTGGGTATAAAGTTGGACAAAGCCATTCTAGATTATTCTTCACATGGGTCAGCTGGATGAGCTATATGGAGGTAATTCCTGTTGTTTTTAATATATAGAGATATTTATTGTAGCAGTCTAAAAGAAAGAAGCGATGTAAAAGCCTTTACATCATAAGTTGCAAGACGCAAGTTTAAAGATAGATGAAAATACTGGGTTGTTATACCAGTCAAAAAAGTCAGCTATTGTTTAGTAGCCGTAATGAGTGTCAGAAAATTGTAATATAGCTTGCATAGCTGTAATAATGCATGAAAAGCTATAATGCATTAGGGAAAAGCTTTCCCAACTTATGTAAAGTCCCAACAATTCCTAATAAGTATAACATGAATCCTTGATTAAACTACTTCTAGAATTATTCGGAAATTTTTAATTAATCACAATTTTACCAGTAAACAGTTTCAAACTTTTTATCCAGTTATATTTTCAAGAATTACTAATAAAATTTGACTAAAGTTGAACTGATATACTATTTTGCTTCTCTATAAGTTGGTATGGCCTGGATGTTTTATGCAGTTTATCTTAACCTGATTACGATACCCTCGGTGGTTGATGTCTACTTTTATACCCTAATTATATTATTTTACCACAATCAGCTGAATATTCCAATTTTAAATTACTACCGAATGGGTTTTACCAGTAGCAGCCAAATTCTGCCAAAGTCTCACATTTAAACTATATGCCTCTGGTACTATGCATTATATACAATGTTCTTATTCTCTATAGTCTCTAAAACTGGTTATTGGTCCTTCAACTAAATTTTGTTGTTTTTAAAGTCACTTTTATTGTGGATGTTTGTCTTGATAGTTGTTAGTGTGCCATGCAGGATTTAGAGCTGTAAATACTGCTTCACTTTTCATATAATGTATATTGTTGTATCCTATATTATCATGATGCCAGTTATAAAAAAATTTCACAGTTTGTCAAAAGGGGGAAATTAATAGTAAATATTCATGAAAGGGGGAATATTAGGGAAAGGTTGGTAACTCCTGTGTTATATATTTCTACTGAACTATAAGGGAGAAAATATGTTGTCCACCTTATCTATTCTGCATAACCTGTTCGCTGTTGACATTTGGGCATATGTGCTTTTACAGGTACACTGTAAGGCATAAAAATTGTTTGGGCATTACATGAGCATGGAAAGCTTTTGTTGAATCATTACAGCTTTGATTGTATTAACATAGCTATGTTAGCTACATTAGGCTATGTTAGCTACATTAGGCTATGTTAGCTACATTAGGCTATGTTAGCTACAGTATGTTTTCCTCTGTTGTGTTATTTGCTTGTGTGCAGCTATTTTGGCTATTTCAGAAAAAAGCTATTTTCTAGACTAATATAAACCCTGCACTTTCAGCTCTTTCTTCATTCAGTCTTTGGAAACGCACATCTCTCTTCAAGCAACAGGAATTAACTTGAGAGTTGGTTGTTTTAGAAATGCTCATCTTTCATCTAAAGGTTTTACAGCATCAAAAGGTTACAGTACTGGCACGACTATAAGGTAAGTTTCATTTTTCATTTTTTGATGCACATAATTTATTTGTTGAAAAATAGTTAATAAATTCAGTTTGAGACAAAGTTGTTTGTGGATTAGGTGTTATTGCTATTATTGTTTAACAATTGTTATGGCCATAATAAAAATAGGAAATGTTAGTTGCAAAGTATTGAGTTTACACAACTTATATCTCTAAACTGTGTTTTAGGATGGAGTTATCCTGGGCATGGATACTAGGGCTACAGAAGATACTGTGGTAGCTAACAAGAACTGCTCCAAGATACATTATATGGCACCAAACATCTACTGCTGATAAGCTGGCATGCTGTCTTTAGTCTCTACTTCTTTGAGTGGTCCCTACAGGCCCCAAACTCTCTCATGGATCCTCTGATGTTCCGCTCGCTAATTGCTATGACCGTCTTCAAGAACGGATAGAAACCGGACAAGTAGGTACGTGATATGTAGCATGTAGAAATCATTCTAGTAAATTTGTTTTGCTGTTCACTTTTCTCTTTGTTATATTTCTTGTAAACCTGTTTGCTTTCCTCTTATAGCAGTTACCTTTTCTCTTTCCGATCAAAGTTTTTGTTTTCCAGTTTGCTTTCCTCTCTAAAGTCTTAAGACTTTTGTAGTTTGAGCCCGTGAAAAAGCTGCTGTCGGAATATTTAATGACCTGGGCCCAGGTTCCCACATTGACCTCTGCGTTACACAAAGATTACATCAGATAAAGCAAACTCAACAGGAGAGGTTAGTCCATTCTGTTCCCCTTTCTTAATGCACTTCTCTGTTCACTTTGCATGTCAAAATATATGTATGAAGACTAAAGCTAAGGCTAAGGTTTGATTTTGATTTTTCTTTGCAGGTAAGAAGTATATGTTCACTGTCAAAGCCACTAGATTTTATTGTTGCAATTTTAATCTAGTTAATTAAAAAAACATTTAAAAAATTAGTTATATTCTTATAAGTAATTAACTTGTAGCCAAACAAAATGTAGCAACAAAATCGGCAAGCATACAATTTGTCCTCATGTCAATATTGTATACAAGAGCCTAATATGATGATACACAGCTATGCAAGAGAATTATCTCCTGAGGCATAGGGTGCCTACAGCTCATGTCAAACTTTGGAGTCGTGGTACCAGGCACCTGCTGTAGCAACGTGCAGCTAGAATCAAAGGCTGGTCATATTTGTGCTTCACTCAAGTGAATCTGATGGGCTGATTTAATGAAAGGCATCTGCTGAGATGACTCTGGAAGTGATGGCTTGGCAGCAACCATGACAGTCTGGAGAGTTGTCTCCGCCAACGCCATTGGTGGGTGTGTCTGCAACAGAAGTATAAAATTTTCATTCTCAAGACTTATGACCATAAGTAGAGTCTGATGCTAATTTGCCACTGAATAAACTACTAGGCCTGAGAGGCTGGATTTATCTTTTATTTCTAGGTGACCAACCTTTACTAACTGTGAAACCTATTAAACAATGTCAACTATATAACACATGACCAACTGACTGCAATACAAAACATAAATACAAGAAATATCATTATTCAGTGAAGCTACAACACTATAAACTATCAAAAGAACAAAATTTGAATATATAATAATATAATATAACACAAAATAGCTACCTTGTGGGTCTATGCCTAATAGAATACTGATTACCAATTGTATTTGTCATCAGCTTGCTGTAAATAGCTTAAAATAAAGGCTATTCTCTAATGCACTGGCTTAACAGCAGCCAGCTATATAGCTGAGTCATTCTAGCTTTGCAATTGAATTAGTAATAAAAACTAGTGGTGAAGCAGCCTATCGTCTAGTTCAAGAAAAAATTATAAGTGGGTGTAGCATTGTCTCAATACAGCTAGTAGTATAAATAAGTATAGTATTATCTTACCACTGCTAGCACAGGTGAAGGAGCAGAGATGACAGCTGTAGTTCTTCTCTCCAGTATGTCCCGTCTGATGATTCAGCAGCACTGATTTGGATGGAGGAGCGAATGGACACTGACCGGCCTCTCACCTGTCAGGTAGATGCAGTATCATGTGAAAAAGCTTTACTGGGCACAGCACATGTTACTAGGTTGAGTCGTAAAGAGAGAGTGAACAACAGTTTGTACATGAAGCATTAGCTCTTCATCTGAAAGCTTTACATAGCTTTTCATCTGAAAGCTTTGCATAGCCTTTTCTCTTAAAGCCTGTATAACAAAGCTATAATACTACAGTAGACTGAGATAGTGTTACAATCTGGAGGTGACAGAGGGGGGGTACCCACTGAGGAGTATGTGACCACAGGCTATATATAAGAAACTGGAGCAAAATTGTAGCTTTGGTTCTATAGAAGTTGGGGCTTAGCCACACTGAATACAATTCTGTACAAGAGAAAAAACATGTTTATGACACATAAAAGTTATATTCTATAACAGAGTTGGATCCAAAAAGCTTATTAATATCTTTTTTTAAATGCTAACATTCAGTAATAAAATGAAATGAGTCATAGCCAGGATAAAGCATTCACGAATATGAAAACAGACACACTCAATAACCAGTGTTACCAGATAAAGTCATTCTGATATAACGCCGTAAGGTAACTCACCTGTATACCGCCTCGTGTGCAACTCCAGGTGCTGCAGAGTTGTGTAAGGTTTTGTTGCAGATTTCACATGAGTACCTCCTTTATACAGGCGCAGTGTGAAGGCATCCATGTTTCCTTAGTTCACTGCCCGTTATGAAGCACTTCCCTGTTAACAGAGTATACAATAACTACTACAGAGTGTACAGTAACTACCACAGAATATACAGTAACGGCCAGAGAGTATACAGTAACTACTACAGAGTGTACAGTAACTACCACAGAATATACAGTAACGGCCAGAGAGTATACAGTAACTACTACAGAGTACCTACCACACATACTACAGATGAACGGCTTGTATCCTGTATGTGCTCTCATGTGTGTTTGAAAACCATTAGGGTAAGGACAGCTGAAACTACACTCTGTACACTCAACCCTACAGTATAACGACACATGGTGCAGGATACTGAGTTGATAGAAAACAATGTACACAGTGTTAACAGTGTAGTGTAAATGAGCAACACACAAAACACCATTTGATTGTAAAGAAGGTAAAGAGTAAGAAAGTTGAGATATAAAATGAATGATTCATGACCAAAATACTCTTATTTATTGTTAGAGAAAGTCACCAAACAGCTAACTTACTAGAATCTTCTTTCGTAAACTTGAAGATAACTACGAGACAAACCAAAACTCAAGACATCGAAAGCTCTCGCATACAACTTTCATATACCTGTTCTAATTATTCTTGTGAATCAACACTCGGAGATGCATTAGCCTTAGTCATAGCCTGGAAACCACAAGCCTGACACAGCAGTTTAAGGGTATCTTCTTTAGTTTGCTGGCTAACTCTACTCTGCACAGCACACTTTCGACCTGAGACAAATAAAAATGAAGGAGTTTATAGCAACTTGGATCAGAATACGACATCATGCTGCCTTGACAGCAACTGGTTTAGCAACTGGTTGTGGTCATGATTCATAATTTTCAAACAAAATCAGATACATCTGCAGCCAGAATTTTATAAGTTAGGGAAACATGATGATGCGTTGTGTATTACACTAAAGCAATTGTTAGCATATCAAATAAAATCCGTATTTGAATGTTTTTTGCTCACCACTTTTGGAAGTTTGGCACCAGCTGGTTATAGAAGTCACACCTTCCCATTTTCTTTAGTCAAGCTATAGATTTTCTGTTACGTCATCATTTATTATAAACACAGAGCAGCTATTTCACAGCAAAGCCAAACTTCCCAATGCTACAAGACACAACAAGGTAACTCAAACTCCCCAATTTGTCAAAGGATGATCTACATATAAAAATATTATTACATATAGACAACCAGATACTAGTGTGTCTTTAAATATTATATCAAAGCAGCTAAATAAATGTAGAATTTCATCCAATTGGAAAATTAAGTAAATTGATATATGAAGTTTCCCAACTAAAGTTACCTAAAATACTACCACCAGCTGAAATTAAGTAATGCCCGAGAAGCTTCAAGTCTATTTCTAAACTTTAGAGCAAATTTTCAAGTCAGCTTTACTTAGTATTCTCTACTCTGGTGGTATTTCAGTTATGGAGTGTGAAACTTAACCCACAGTGTACAGAATATACACAACAGAGAACATTCTACATTAACTATCAATCCTTAACTTCTATATAAGAAAGAGCATTATAGAGTTACAGATCTGCTAATATAGAGAAATTCTGATGAGTTCTGGAGGTTTCACCTCGTGACTCATGGAATATGACTGAGTCTCACCAGTAAAGGAGTTTTGAGTCACAAAAGGAACTCATCTAACAATGTGTCACCTTTAGTAGAGATCTTGTGCATTACCTGTAGGATAGTTCAGTCCATAAGACTAGAACATTCATCTGTAACAGCTTTCATTCTCTCAGACCTGAAATAACATGAAAGTAAAATATAAAACATGATGGCCTATACGGTTCAATAAATTACAAATGTGAAAAACTTGATATAAAACACTTCTAAATGCCACAAGTAACCATAAAAATTTCTACCTGGAGAATATTGTAGTCTGTCAACTAATATTTAAGTAGTGACTGGTTATGGTTAATAATAGTTACCATAATTACTGCAAGTGAAAGAGACATCTGTGGTGGGTGGGCGAGAGGTCTGTGGTGGGCGAGAGGTCTGTGGTGGGTGAGAGGTCTGTGGTGGGTGAGAGGTCTGTGGTGGGTGGGCGAGAGGTCTGTGGTGGGCGAGAGGTCTGTGGTGGGCGAGAGGTCTGTGGTGGGTGAGAGGTCTGTGGTGGGTGAGAGGTCTGTGGTGGGTGAGCGAGAGGTCTGTTACTGCTGCTGTATCTGGATGAACACAAAAGTGTCTGAAATGCTCCACCATGACTGCACCTGACTTCAAACAGTCGTAGAGAGAGATACAGCTATTATACTTCTCTCTAAACAGCAACAATAGCCAAAATTTAGCTTAACATAAAAAAGAAGAAAGCTTTAAAATGCTGTGTGCAGCTAAGCTGCAAATATTTCATTATCAATGAGTTTAAACTGTTTGGAATACATTCAATTAAGTAACTTTTCTCTATTGACACATGCAACAGGAATAGCTTTGCAGATAAAACATAAGATATTAACGGAATAAAGGGTGCATCCCATGGAAATAATAACTAAAATACTGCTTACTAAATTTTCTGTAGTTGAGTTTGGGAGGTCTGCAATCAGTGTGATTTGCACATTGATTGTGTTTTCAATCTGTGTAGTGTAGTTAGTGTTGTGTAGTGTAGTTAGTATTGTGTAGTGTAGTTAGTGTTGTGTAGTGTAGTTAGTGTTGTGTAGTGTAGTTAGTGTCGTGTAGAGTTATATGTTTGTTACTCACTCCATAGTGGCAAAGTCTATGACCCAGCTAGGTTCCAGCTCACAATTTTATCTGCTTGCACTCCATTGGCTTATTTCAAAAAGCAAGAAGTGCTGGCATAATTCACATGGCAAATAAATTGCTCAAGCGGCATTGCTTGTAACTTAATTAAATAATTAATATTTACTAATATTAATAATAAAAAATAATAAATTAAAATAAACAAAATTTGTAGGAAATATATTATTTTGTTAGTCAGCAGCATCTTAAAATTATTTCAAGCAGTTTTTATGACAGAAGTACGGTTTTTTTATAGCAATTGTCAGAGCTTGACCAGCTGCACTGTATCAGTATAATCTTTCTAATCCTGACTACAAAGATCCTCAGAAACAACTGAGTCGAGGTGCACAATGAGTAGCAGCGATTTGAAAAAAAGGAAAGATGTGGTTAAATTGAAATTGATGCAACTGAATCATTTCACCTAAAGTTGACACCAACTTCTATTTTATTTTATAATTAGTTTAGCTAAAAATGTCTTAGCAATAGTTCTTTTATAGAGAAAATACTATAAAACAGGGCATTTTGATTTTTATCCAGTAACAATAAAAAATATAAGTAATAAGTAATGAAAGGCTACGAAAGAATATATAATCAGATTGAGTTTGATATAAAAACACGAACAGGACATTTAGCTATACGTGTCATTTTCATTTACTTTTCATAGTCCAATTGTTGTTAAACATAAATTTACTAAAATTTCAGCTTTTGCTTAGCTAATAAATTTAATTTGTCATATTTGATTATAATTAGTTTATTAACGAAAAACTTTCACTTTGTTATTGCACAACTATGATTAAATTTAACTAGTAACAACTTTGCTAGTAAAAGCACCACTGCTAAGCAACTATACACTACTACTGCAGTTGGAGTGACAAAGAGGTGTGATGATTGTTGAACCAAACAAATGAAAATTTGTCATGTCTGACTATACTATTAGGCTAGTTAGAGAACTGAACACTTTATAGAGTCAAATAAATGACACATTAAATTTTAGAAGAGTGCCCTAATGCATGACAAACAAAAGGATTTAAATATCTAGTCGCCATGATAAACAACTTAGATTATAATGAATAGTAATGAAAATTTTACAGTTACTGTACACAACTTACTAACAACCAACAAGCTTATATTTATAAATACCCGGTACTAGTACTACTATTCTACTAGTACTGAGTAGTAATGTTTTGCCCTGTCGATGTAGAAATTTGAACCAACAAACATGATATAAACAATCAGTATCTTAATCTTGACTGGGTTAAGTCCCAAGACCTCTCGAAAAGAGTAATTGTGGGACCCTTGGATCTATCTAGGCTCAGAAATCCGCCACTGTTGATAACAATAATTCAAGATATTTTACGATTCCAACTCTATTCCGGAGATCATCTCCTAATTTATAAGTAAAGACATTTTTTATATTTTCTATTTTTTACCAAAAGTGATAACATTACTTTTCCTTGATGATAAACTTCAAAATGTTTTTTGCTCACCTATAAAGTCTAGAAAGATCTCCCTGTAATTTATGATAGTCATTTGGATCAGTAATGGGCAGATAGACAAGAGTGTCATCAGCAAAAGCCTGATTGTACTATGTGTAACGCGGTTTACAATGTCATTAATAAACAAAACGAATAATGTTGGACCCAGCACACTTCCTTGTGGAACCCCGGAAGTCACTGGTGTTAATCCGAAGATATTCCATCAATGACCACTCGTTGTGAGTGTTAAGTATGAGTATCACTATTAACATTATTATTAGTATTAGTATTAAATTATTAATTATAAATTACATAATATTAATTATAATAAAAATATACACATAGTTATTGTCTACACTACAGGCCATAAACAATTCCAAGTCCTTAATCAGTTAATGAAATATGATGAGGAATAAGGATGTGAGTAGTTCTCAAAATATAAGTTGTTCACTGACTCTTACAGTTAGTCTTACAGTATGAGTAACAGTATGTGAGTATACATGCGGAAATTCATAGTTTAGTTATACTTATACTTATACTCATACTCATAGTCATACGACTAAGTCATAATGATAATACTAATAGTAATAGTAATACTAATACTAATAGTAATAGTAGTGGTAGTAAATGCAATACTTAGCTGCTAACAGTTATATAATTATAATGCTAATGGCTGTACTTATAATTATATTTAGTAATACTAACAGTAATATTAGTTATTACCTATTAGTGTTAATATTATTATGATCATCACTTTGCGATCATGATAAGATGATTATCATCATTATGATTATGATAATCAATTTGATTACTCTACTCGCACACACAATCACTTAATTTAAACTCCATTTGACAATAACAGTAGTGAGTTTGACTATTAGATCTAGAGCAAAGTAAAACCTTTTTGCTGACTACGTTTAGAAGCAGTTGCCAAATACTGTAAGTGAGCGAATATCTGTCGAGTCACCTCCACGCGGTTAGGACGCAGCATTACGAGTGACCTTGCTACAACGTCTGCGGCTTTGTCCTCCGTAACAGACCACGTGATTGATGGTCATGGAGAGTTGGCTGCAGACGATGTAGTGATTCTACTGGTATACTGCCTACATTTATAAAAGTACAAAATACCGTGAATGATTTTTTAAGCATGCATTAAACAAAAATTGCAGCAGCAAAGCATCCTTGCTAGTGGAAGGCAGCTCTGGTAGGCATTTTCTAATATTTTGAAATTTACTATTTATAGGATTTTGAGGAAAATTCTCATACTTTTAAATTCACTAGTCCGTATATATATTTTTATTTTGCAAATACATTATTCGATTGCGTACTTTGACAAAGATTCTATCAAGTAAAACCTGAATTATAATTTTATTTTGATTGGAAGAAAGAACTGATATAAAAGTATTGGAATGAAACCAAATACAATGCTATTACATTAGTTGGTGGTTGTGTGGGAAAAAACTGCATGTGTTAAGTATTGTCATGTGCAAGGCCAAACAGCTAATCACAGTAGTCAGAAGTATTCTCAGAATGTTTCCTGGGAGACTTTGGTGAAGCGTGACTGAGTGATGTGTTAGCTGCAGAGATGCTACACTGAGAAGGACTATTTAAGTTGAATGGAAACATAATTGGTTCATTCTGGAATACGGGCGGCTGTGCACCATCACCAACACTGCTGACACCAGTGGTAGTCATTTGACTAGAAGGGGTCATGTGACCTCTCTGGTTATGAGTTTTCATGTGACTGGCGAAGATATCTTGTCTGGAGAAACGCCGGAAGCAGAGAGGACATTGGTGAGGCTTCTCTGACGTATGTCTACAGAGAAAGTGTCTCTTCAGAGAGTTTAGGTGACTGAAGGTAAAGTCACAGATACTGCAGGAGTAGCGCTTGAGCCCAGTGTGACACTGATTGTGTCTTATCAAGTCACCCCTAGACTTGGCGTTGTAGTCGCACATCCTACACCGATGCAGTCTCACTGTGCTACTTACAGGCACGCTGACCTTTGTTGAAGCTGACTTATTTCTTGAGAGTGCTGGAGGTTGTTCCAAATATTGTGATGGTAGATCAGATTCTGCAACACAGCATGTAACTGACTGAGTATATCAACTAACTAACTGAGTATATTAACTAACTAACTGAGTATATCAACTAACTAACTGAGTATATCAACTAACTAACTGAGTATATTAACTAACTAACCGAGTATATCAACTAACTAACTGAGTATATCAACTAACTAACCGAGTACATTAACTAACTAACTGAGTATATCAACTAACTAACCGAGTATATCAACTAACTAACCGAGTATATCAACTAACTGACTGAGTATATCAACTAACTAACTGAGTATATCAACTAACTAACTGAGTATATCAACTAACTAACCGAGTATATTAACTAACTAACCGAGTACATCAACTAACTAACTGAGTATATCAACTAACTGAGTATATCAACTAACTAACTGAGTTATATCAACTAACTAACCGAGTATATCAACTAACTAACCGAGTATATCAACTAACTAACCGAGTATATCAACTAACTGACTGAGTATATCAACTAACTAACTGAGTATATCAACTAACTAACTGAGTATATCAACTAACTAACCGAGTACATCAACTAACTAACTGAGTATATCAACTAACTAACCGAGTATATCAACTAACACTATAACTAAAACTAAGAGTGATTCCCACCAAATGTTGACTTACCTAAATTGTCAATTTCAAACCCGGATTCTGATTTCACTTCAAAGTCTAAAATATCAAGCATACACAAATGCAGATGTATTATATTATAAATAAGGTGACTTCACACTATGAAGTAAAGTTTGGCCAGTAGTTATAATTATGCATATTGTAGCCACCACTAATATAAAGCATAAAATGCTATACGATTATTTGTATTAATATTGAATATTATCATGTATTAATATAGTTGTAATGAAACAGTACAACATGTAGAAATAGTTTGATATAAGATGCACTCACCCAGAGCTAAAGGTTCACTGAATGATAGCGAGGCAACTTCAGACTGAGGTTTAAGACGTTGAGAGACTGCAGTAGACATGAGTGGAGGGTTGGAGCTTGTGTCAGAGTAAGAGGTAGTGGTCACAGGCCCCTGACGTGAGCTTAGAGATGTATCAACTGATGTAGGCTGAGGGTTTGTGATGGTTTTGTCTGTATTCAGGAGATGGGACTTTTGGCGTATGTTCTCCATCATGTCTGTCATGTATATGTGTATAGAGGGTAGAGATGGTAGACATAGTTATAATAGATATAGAGGGTAGAGATGGTAGACATAGTTATAATAGATATAGAGAGTAGAGTTGGTAGACCTAGTTATAATAGATATAGACAGTAGAGTTGGTAGACATAGTTATAATAGATATAGACAGTAGAGTTGGTAGACATAGTTATAATAGATATAGACAGTAGAGTTGGTAAATATAGTTATAATAGATATAGAGTAGAGTTGGTAGACATAGTTATAATAGATATAGACAGTAGAGTTGGTAGACCTAGATATAATAGATATAGACAGTAGAGTTGGTAGACATAGTTATAATAGATATAGACAGTAGAGTTGGTAGACATAGTTATAATAGATATAGACAGTAGAGATGGTAGACATAGTTATAATAGATATAGACAGTAGAGTTGGTGGACATAGTTATAATAGATATAGACAGTAGAGATGATAGACCTGCCGAGTTCAACTTTGAAGTTTTAGCTCTTATATTGCTCAACAACGATCTCTCCAGCTGTACCTTGATATCTTCATCAAGATTCTCTCCTGTCCACTGAACTATAACCTGATTAGTGAGTGTGTGGTAGAGAAATAGTACTCCAGTGTAACCATTATTTCCAGCATCTCTCACCTGAGTTACATTATAAACTCTATACTCTATAAAGCTACATACATGCATAGAAACAGTGTATTTGGAAGAAAGAAACTTACACAATGGGCCATAGCAAGAGGAGGGTTAGCTGTTGAATCATATGATCTCATGTTTATGGACAGCTTCTGCTACTTCATTACTGTTCACACCATCACATATGAAGCTGTCTACAACAGTTTCATTGACATTTAAAGATACGATATTGTGCTGTGCTAATAGTATATCTACTCCATGTCATTTAAACTCCTTTAATCTTTCACTGAGTCCCCAATTTGTAGTTATTTCAGGAGTTGTGATACCAATACTACAGTTGTTATTAAACAACTATAAATATCATAGTCATAAGGATAGGGATACTAATGAGTGACACTTGATAGCTACTACCATGCCTATATTGGTAGCCTATGGCCACACTAATACAGTACCTATGTTACCTATTCCCTATGTGCTGCCATCTAGTCCCACTGATGATAACAATATCTAAAGCAAAAGAGCAGTTCCTAAGCAACATCTACATATCACAATAATAATTAGCCAAAGCATACAGTGAAATAAAATATGCCGGCTACTTATAAGAAGTGTTGTATGACTCAACCTATCACTAGCAGATGTGTACAAAAAGACTCGTATATAAAATCACCTGCACTAGCTACATACCCCTAGTGATACTCATACTCATACGGGCAGTGGTGACGATACTGATAGTCATAGTGATATACCTCTAGTTATACACTTACTTATACTTATAGAGACAGACTATAGTTAAACTTAATGTTATACTTATAATCCTAGACTTAAAGATAAAAAATAAGATCGCCTTACCAATACTGATAGTCATAGTATCAGTATGATACCGATAGCCACAGTGAAACTCAAACTTAAACCTTTCAGCCTCACTAAAAATTTTATAATTAAACTTAATGATATTCATCAACTTTAAGTTAAAAATTATCATTACCATTATGCTGAACATTTACTTTTAGTTTTCCACTATGATTAGGATCATCATTATCAAGTGATTATGATTATCATTATGTTTATGATTCACTTTAATTTTAAGTGATACCCATACTGTCATACTGATAAGCGATTATCAATATCATTATCATTTCACTTGATTTCAGATTTGGTTATCATAACGATAATCATCATCATTATGAGTATCATTTACATTATCAAAATCATAATGAAATTGACATTCTCATTCTGATAGTGATACTGATAGTCATACTCATAGTGATTCATATTGAATTTGATATCCATTATGATTATGGACTATAGCCATACTAACTTTAATTGATACGCATTAGCTAATACCGAGGTACTAATAGTATTATTAATTCTTATTCACTATCAGACTAGAATGCATGTAAAACTTAAAGTCGTACGTAGTCTCTGCCATTTCTACGACTTCTGATGCCCAGCATCAGCGAATGCATTGCAAGTATTGAAATCGCTAAAAGCAGCCGAAAATAGTGGGTTGTTGAATGCAGTGTTTGTATAGATATCGTTTTCCGAGAGCCAAAACATCAACTCGAGTCAATGAATTCAGTGACTACCAACCTTGTGCTGTTTTAAGCCATTTTCACAAGCGTTTGGTTTTATGAGGCCCATGGCTATGTTTCAGTTTGCGAGGACGGAGTACTAAGGAAAGGGCTGAGGGCACTGAGCTGGAATATTATTGAGTTCGATGGCTGAGGGTGCCTTGCGAAGTGAAGTGATATTGATAATCAAGCAACAGTTTTGGAGGACTAAGAAATAAGAGGGGGTGTCAAACATTGTTCGCATCTAATCACAATTACTTATGATGCCATGTCCAAAATAACAATGTAATTATAATATCAAAGTTAATAATAGCCTGCATCAACACGATACCTACATCGGTCTATTTAATCTAGCAACACCTACGGCCCTCTTTGAAGATATTATGATGTCCTATTTAGCTCGCATTGCAGTCATTACACATCGTAAAGTTAGATCAGAAGAATGAGAAGAATAAAAACTCTGAAATGACTCTGGGGCTACCATTTTGTCTGCTGTAAATATTCAGCTAATTATCTGTTTGTACAACATCCACCCTTTCAGCCATAAACTTCCCACATGTGTCTACAGCCATTCCTATAAAAACATGTCTGTCTTGATTCCCCGAAACTTATTTGTATATAGTCGTAATTTTGTAAAAAATTTTATGTCTTTATGAAGATGTGGAATAGATAGGCAAAAAGAATGACGTAGGTCATAAAACATGTTACAGTAAAATGGGGTAACTTTAGCCACGTGGGGTAACTTTGGCCACTTTGGAAAAAATGTTTAAAATGTAGCTGGTGCTATATCTATGAAGTCTAAAGATATTTTAATTGTATATATGCACTGACTGTAGATTGGTGCATCCTATTCCTGAAAAATAATTGATATACTTATTTGCTGCTTCTTGCTGTCAGCCATTTTTGATTTCCTGTTTGACAACAAGATTTTCAGCGCTGTCCAACTTTAATCTATTTGGAGGCATTAGAGAAGCTCGACTCATTTTTTCTTTGGATTAAAGAACTTTGGTAAGTATTTAACCAGGATATTTGTAATTTAGGTAAATAAATTGAAATCCATGCAAAATTAAAATATGTGTCTTAAATTCACTGTGTACAATTTTTGGCGAATTTGGGGTAACTTTGGCCATGACTAAATGGTACTCCTAAGTAGGTTTCTGGCAGCGATGCAAATTTTCTGTTACTTCAGACACATAGTACATTACTCTCTAAAGGCACAATCATTTGATTCACCTATACCCAAGGCTTTAGTTATATATTTGAAACAACTTAGCTAAGTCCGAAATATGAAATAATTACATGGGGAATTATGCATTTTTGTTCCCAGACAGCAATTTTGTGTTTGAATGTTTTTTTTTATATAAGAATTTGACCATGCATTGTAAAATGTATTTTTCAGGACAATCATACTCAGAAAATATTAAAGAAAAGTAACATCTTCAAGATATGGTATATCTGAGGAGATCATTGGTTTTGCTTTATTCACAAGAATTGGCAGTTGGAAAGTCTTGACAAGAAGTGGCTAAAAATATGATATTACCAAGGGAACACTACAAAACAGAGCAGCATGAAGACACAAGCTGAAGCCTGGACACCAAACTGTGTTAACACAAGTAGAGGAGGTAGCCATTGTTGACCATACTACAAAGCTGGCTCAATGGGGCTTTCCATTAAATAAAACAGACTTTCGAATTATGGTCAAGACCTATTTTGACAAATGTGAGAGAAGAGTGCAACAGTTCAAAAGCAACTATATACCCTCAAGATCACTGGAGTCTTAGTTTTATGTCAAGACGTAAAGATAGCTTGTCTCACAGGTTGTAGCCAAAACATAGCACCGGAATGAGCAACAGTTAATTCTGAAGACATTACGCTTTATTTAAAAAATCTACAGACAACTGCCACAGCCTATAATTTGAAAGGGCATACTTGAATTTTAGATTAAACTCAATGGAATTTGAACTTGTACAGTGATTTATTCAACGTTGCCAGCAAATTACATGATTTTTTATACATATACAAAAATTTTTACACCTAATAACAATGTACCTCGAATAGCTGTGGTTTCAATGCAATAATTACACTATTATAGCTTGCATTTTGTCTAAAATATTTTTTTTTGTAGTAATGAAGTTGAATAATGTTGTTCTTTAATTTCTAACAGGCTAAAAAAGCTCCAAGTGCTGCTAACTTTAGCTACATGGAGAATAACGATACCGACCAAAGTAACCCCGAAAATAGGGTAACTTTGGCCACCTACTTTTTTTAATACCACAAGAGATCTAGCAGTCCCAAACTGCAAATGATTCTTTCATTTAATGCATATGTTGATAAGCTTCATTTAGCATCCAAAAATTTTAAAGAATATTGTGATCCTTTCATATGACACCCAAAATATGTCTCAAAACGGCCAATGTTACCACATTTTTCGGTATTTCAATTTATACAGTGGTTAGAAAAAGTGGAATGAGCTATCATATAATGTAGCACAGGTGTGTAATATATTGACAAGCAAGCTAAAACATATATATGTGTTTTATTAAACTACTATATGGAACATCAAACCAATAATGAAGCATTTATATAAAACTTAAAATTATGAAAAACCATTAAAATGATAAACATGGTTAGCTGTATACTTACATTATGCCAAAATAACGGAAAATATCCATATTGGCTCAAAAGGTAATTAGGCAAACTGGGTAAAATATTACAGTAAATTACTGTCAGTAATATTGAATAACATATTATAGTATTACAGTAAATTACTATCAGTAATATTGAATAACCTATAATAGTATTACAGTAAATTACTGTCAGTAATATTGAATAACATATTATAGTATTACAGTAATAGTGAGTTTATTGTTACTACAGGACAGTACTTCTCTCAGAGAAATCAAAGACAAACCATTTAAGAGTTGCCTTTCCTTGCGATACACTGTCCAAGCTCCAGGTGTAGAGTCTTGCGTACCTCGCATTATACTCGGCACTCATTATTTGAGGCGACCCTGATGGTTCCAGAAATATTTCACGTACAGACGAAATTGTCGTTACACTTGTGTCTTCAACTGCAATAAAACATAGTAACATTAAACTGCATGCTATTTCTACAGAATACTATAGAAAGAGAGAGCTTATTATAACACTGTGTCTACAGAATACTATAGAAAGAGAGAACTTGTTATAACACTGTGTCTACAGAATACTATAGAAAGAGAGAACTTATTATAACACTGCGTCTACAGAATACTATAGAAAGAGAGAACTTATTATAACACTGCGTCTACAGAATGCTATAGAAAGAGAGAGATTGCTATAACACTGTGTCTACAGAATGCTATAGAAAGAGAGAGCTTATTATAACACTGCGTCTACAGAATACTATAGAAAGAGAGAACTTATTATAACACTGCGTCTACAGAATACTATAGAAAGAGAGAACTTATTATAACACTGCGTCTACAGAATACTACAGAAAGAGAGAACTTATTATAACACTGTGTCTACAGAATACTATAGAAAGAGAGAACTTGTTATAACACTGTGTCTACAGAATACTATAGAAAGAGAGAGCTTATTATAACACTGTGTCTACAGAATACTATAGAAAGAACTTATTATAACACTGTGTCTACAGAATACTATAGAAAGAACTTATTATAACACTGTGTCTACAGAATACTATAGAAAGAGAGAGCTTATTATAACACTGTGTCTACAGAATACTATAGAAAGAGAGAGCTTATTATAACACTGTGTCTACAGAATACTATAGAAAGAGAGAACTTGTTATAACACTGTGTCTACAGAATACTATAGAAAGAGAGAACTTGTTATAACACTGTGTCTACAGAATACTATAGAAAGAAAGAACTTATTATAACACTGCGTCTACAGAATACTATAGAAAGAGAGAACTTATTATAACACTGCGTCTACAGAATGCTATAGAAAGAGAGAGATTGCTATAACACTGTGTCTACAGAATGCTATAGAAAGAGAGAGCTTATTATAACACTGCGTCTACAGAATACTATAGAAAGAGAGAACTTATTATAACACTGCGTCTACAGAATACTATAGAAAGAGAGAACTTATTATAACACTGCGTCTACAGAATACTACAGAAAGAGAGAACTTATTATAACACTGTGTCTACAGAATACTATAGAAAGAGAGAGCTTATTATAACACTGTGTCTACAGAATACTATAGAAAGAGAGAACTTGTTATAACACTGTGTCTACAGAATACTATAGAAAGAGAGAACTTATTATAACACTGTGTCTACAGAATACTATAGAAAGAGAGAGCTTATTATAACACTGCGTCTACAGAATACTATAGAAAGAGAGGGCTTATTATAACACTGTGTCTACAGAATACTATAGAAAGAGAGAACTTATTATAACACTGTGTCTACAGAATACTATAGAAAGAGAGAACTTATTATAACACTGTGTCTACAGAATACTATAGAAAGAGAGAACTTGTTATAACACTGTGTCTACAGAATACTATAGAAAGAGAGAGCTTATTATAACACTGCGTCTACAGAATACTATAGAAAGAGAGAACTTATTATAACACTGCGTCTACAGAATACTATAGAAAGAGAGAACTTATTATAACACTGCGTCTACAGAATACTATAGAAAGAACTTATTATAACACTGCGTCTACAGAATACTATAGAAAGAGAGAACTTATTATAACACTGTGTCTACAGAATACTATAGAAAGAGAGAGCTTATTATAACACTGTGTCTACAGAATACTATAGAAAGAACTTATTATAACACTGCGTCTACAGAATACTATAGAAAGAGAGAGCTTATTATAACACTGCGTCTACAGAATACTATAGAAAGAGAGAGGTTATTATAACACTGCGTCTACAGAATACTATAGAAAGAGAGAACTCATTATAACACTGCGTCTACAGAATACTATAGAAAGAGAGAGCTTATTATAACACAGCGTCTACAGAATACTATAGAAAGAGAGAACTTATTATAACACTGCGTCTACAGAATACTATAGAAAGAGAGAGCTTATTATAACACTGTGTCTACAGAATACTATAGCAAGAGAGAACTTATTATAACACTGTGTCTACAGAATACTATAGAAAGAGAGAGCTTATTATAACACTGCGTCTACAGAATACTATAGAAAGAGAGAGCTTATTACAACACTGCGTCTACAGAATACTATAGAAAGAGAGAGCTTATTATAACACTGCGTCTACAGAATACTATAGAAAGAGAGAACTTATTATAACACTGCGTCTACAGAATACTATAGAAAGAGAGAACTTATTATAACACTGTGTTTACAGAATACTATAGAAAGAGAGAACTTATTATAACACTGTGTCTACAGAATACTATAGAAAGAGAGAACTTGTTATAACACTGTGTCTACAGAATACTATAGAAAGAGAGAGCTTATTATAACACTGCGTCTACAGAATACTATAGAAAGAGAGAACTTATTATAACACTGCGTCTACAGAATACTATAGAAAGAGAGAACTTGTTATAACACTGTGTCTACAGAATACTATAGAAAGAGAGAACTTGTTATAACACTGTGTCTACAGAATACTATAGAAAGAGCTTATTATAACACTGTGTCTACAGAATACTATAGAAAGAGAGAACTTATTATAACACTGTGTCTACAGAATACTATAGAAAGAGAGAACTTGTTATAACACTGCGTCTACAGAATACTATAGAAAGAGAGAACTTATTATAACACTGCGTCTACAGAATACTATAGAAAGAGAGAGCTTATTATAACACTGCGTCTACAGAATACTATAGAAAGAGAGAAGTCATTATAACACTGCGTCTACAGAATACTATAGAAAGAGAGAACTTATTATAACACTGTGTCTAGAGAATACTATAGGGAGAGAGAGCTTATTATAACACTGCGTCTACAGAATACTATAGAAAGAGAGAACTTATTATAACACTGCGTCTACAGAATACTATAGAAAGAGAGAACTTATTATAACACTGCGTCTACAGAATACTATAGAAAGAGAGAACTTATTATAACACTGTGTCTACAGAATACTATAGAAAGAACTTATTATAACACTGTGTCTACAGAATACTATAGAAAGAACTTATTATAACACTGTGTCTACAGAATACTATAGAAAGAGAGAACTTGTTATAACACTGTGTCTACAGAATACTATAGAAAGAGAGAGCTTATTATAACACTGCGTCTACAGAATACTATAGAAAGAGAGAACTTATTATAACACTGCGTCTACAGAATACTATAGAAAGAGAGAACTTGTTATAACACTGTGTCTACAGAATACTATAGAAAGAGAGAACTTGTTATAACACTGTGTCTACAGAATACTATAGAAAGAGCTTATTATAACACTGTGTCTACAGAATACTATAGAAAGAGAGAACTTATTATAACACTGTGTCTACAGAATACTATAGAAAGAGAGAACTTGTTATAACACTGCGTCTACAGAATACTATAGAAAGAGAGAACTTATTATAACACTGCGTCTACAGAATACTATAGAAAGAGAGAGCTTATTATAACACTGCGTCTACAGAATACTATAGAAAGAGAGAAGTCATTATAACACTGCGTCTACAGAATACTATAGAAAGAGAGAACTTATTATAACACTGTGTCTAGAGAATACTATAGGGAGAGAGAGCTTATTATAACACTGCGTCTACAGAATACTATAGAAAGAGAGAACTTATTATAACACTGCGTCTACAGAATACTATAGAAAGAGAGAACTTATTATAACACTGCGTCTACAGAATACTATAGAAAGAGAGAACTTATTATAACACTGTGTCTACAGAATACTATAGAAAGAACTTATTATAACACTGTGTCTACAGAATACTATAGAAAGAACTTATTATAACACTGTGTCTACAGAATACTATAGAAAGAGAGAGCTTATTATAACACTGTGTCTACAGAATACTATAGAAAGAGAGAGCTTATTATAACACTGTGTCTACAGAATACTATAGAAAGAGAGAACTTGTTATAACACTGTGTCTACAGAATACTATAGAAAGAGAGAACTTGTTATAACACTGTGTCTACAGAATACTATAGAAAGAGAGAACTTATTATAACACTGCGTCTACAGAATACTATAGAAAGAGAGAACTTATTATAACACTGCGTCTACAGAATGCTATAGAAAGAGAGAGATTGCTATAACACTGTGTCTACAGAATGCTATAGAAAGAGAGAGCTTATTATAACACTGCGTCTACAGAATACTATAGAAAGAGAGAACTTATTATAACACTGCGTCTACAGAATACTATAGAAAGAGAGAACTTATTATAACACTGCGTCTACAGAATACTACAGAAAGAGAGAACTTATTATAAAACTGTGTCTACAGAATACTATAGAAAGAGAGAACTTGTTATAACACTGTGTCTACAGAATACTATAGAAAGAGAGAGCTTATTATAACACTGTGTCTACAGAATACTATAGAAAGAGAGAACTTGTTATAACACTGTGTCTACAGAATACTATAGAAAGAGAGAACTTATTATAACACTGTGTCTACAGAATACTATAGAAAGAGAGAGCTTATTATAACACTGCGTCTACAGAATACTATAGAAAGAGAGAGCTTATTATAACACTGTGTCTACAGAATACTATAGAAAGAGAGAACTTATTATAACACTGCGTCTACAGAATACTATAGAAAGAGAGAACTTATTATAACACTGCGTCTACAGAATGCTATAGAAAGAGAGAGATTGCTATAACACTGTGTCTACAGAATGCTATAGAAAGAGAGAGCTTATTATAACACTGCGTCTACAGAATACTATAGAAAGAGAGAACTTATTATAACACTGCGTCTACAGAATACTATAGAAAGAGAGAACTTATTATAACACTGCGTCTACAGAATACTACAGAAAGAGAGAACTTATTATAACACTGTGTCTACAGAATACTATAGAAAGAGAGAACTTGTTATAACACTGTGTCTACAGAATACTATAGAAAGAGAGAGCTTATTATAACACTGTGTCTACAGAATACTATAGAAAGAACTTATTATAACACTGTGTCTACAGAATACTATAGAAAGAACTTATTATAACACTGTGTCTACAGAATACTATAGAAAGAGAGAGCTTATTATAACACTGTGTCTACAGAATACTATAGAAAGAGAGAGCTTATTATAACACTGTGTCTACAGAATACTATAGAAAGAGAGAACTTGTTATAACACTGTGTCTACAGAATACTATAGAAAGAGAGAACTTGTTATAACACTGTGTCTACAGAATACTATAGAAAGAAAGAACTTATTATAACACTGCGTCTACAGAATACTATAGAAAGAGAGAACTTATTATAACACTGCGTCTACAGAATGCTATAGAAAGAGAGAGATTGCTATAACACTGTGTCTACAGAATGCTATAGAAAGAGAGAGCTTATTATAACACTGCGTCTACAGAATACTATAGAAAGAGAGAACTTATTATAACACTGCGTCTACAGAATACTATAGAAAGAGAGAACTTATTATAACACTGCGTCTACAGAATACTACAGAAAGAGAGAACTTATTATAACACTGTGTCTACAGAATACTATAGAAAGAGAGAGCTTATTATAACACTGTGTCTACAGAATACTATAGAAAGAGAGAACTTGTTATAACACTGTGTCTACAGAATACTATAGAAAGAGAGAACTTATTATAACACTGTGTCTACAGAATACTATAGAAAGAGAGAGCTTATTATAACACTGCGTCTACAGAATACTATAGAAAGAGAGGGCTTATTATAACACTGTGTCTACAGAATACTATAGAAAGAGAGAACTTATTATAACACTGTGTCTACAGAATACTATAGAAAGAGAGAACTTATTATAACACTGTGTCTACAGAATACTATAGAAAGAGAGAACTTGTTATAACACTGTGTCTACAGAATACTATAGAAAGAGAGAGCTTATTATAACACTGCGTCTACAGAATACTATAGAAAGAGAGAACTTATTATAACACTGCGTCTACAGAATACTATAGAAAGAGAGAACTTATTATAACACTGCGTCTACAGAATACTATAGAAAGAACTTATTATAACACTGCGTCTACAGAATACTATAGAAAGAGAGAACTTATTATAACACTGTGTCTACAGAATACTATAGAAAGAGAGAGCTTATTATAACACTGTGTCTACAGAATACTATAGAAAGAACTTATTATAACACTGCGTCTACAGAATACTATAGAAAGAGAGAGCTTATTATAACACTGCGTCTACAGAATACTATAGAAAGAGAGAGGTTATTATAACACTGCGTCTACAGAATACTATAGAAAGAGAGAACTCATTATAACACTGCGTCTACAGAATACTATAGAAAGAGAGAGCTTATTATAACACAGCGTCTACAGAATACTATAGAAAGAGAGAACTTATTATAACACTGCGTCTACAGAATACTATAGAAAGAGAGAGCTTATTATAACACTGTGTCTACAGAATACTATAGCAAGAGAGAACTTATTATAACACTGTGTCTACAGAATACTATAGAAAGAGAGAGCTTATTATAACACTGCGTCTACAGAATACTATAGAAAGAGAGAGCTTATTACAACACTGCGTCTACAGAATACTATAGAAAGAGAGAGCTTATTATAACACTGCGTCTACAGAATACTATAGAAAGAGAGAACTTATTATAACACTGCGTCTACAGAATACTATAGAAAGAGAGAACTTATTATAACACTGTGTTTACAGAATACTATAGAAAGAGAGAACTTATTATAACACTGTGTCTACAGAATACTATAGAAAGAGAGAACTTGTTATAACACTGTGTCTACAGAATACTATAGAAAGAGAGAGCTTATTATAACACTGCGTCTACAGAATACTATAGAAAGAGAGAACTTATTATAACACTGCGTCTACAGAATACTATAGAAAGAGAGAACTTGTTATAACACTGTGTCTACAGAATACTATAGAAAGAGAGAACTTGTTATAACACTGTGTCTACAGAATACTATAGAAAGAGCTTATTATAACACTGTGTCTACAGAATACTATAGAAAGAGAGAACTTATTATAACACTGTGTCTACAGAATACTATAGAAAGAGAGAACTTGTTATAACACTGCGTCTACAGAATACTATAGAAAGAGAGAACTTATTATAACACTGCGTCTACAGAATACTATAGAAAGAGAGAGCTTATTATAACACTGCGTCTACAGAATACTATAGAAAGAGAGAAGTCATTATAACACTGCGTCTACAGAATACTATAGAAAGAGAGAACTTATTATAACACTGTGTCTAGAGAATACTATAGGGAGAGAGAGCTTATTATAACACTGCGTCTACAGAATACTATAGAAAGAGAGAACTTATTATAACACTGCGTCTACAGAATACTATAGAAAGAGAGAACTTATTATAACACTGCGTCTACAGAATACTATAGAAAGAGAGAACTTATTATAACACTGTGTCTACAGAATACTATAGAAAGAACTTATTATAACACTGTGTCTACAGAATACTATAGAAAGAACTTATTATAACACTGTGTCTACAGAATACTATAGAAAGAGAGAACTTGTTATAACACTGTGTCTACAGAATACTATAGAAAGAGAGAGCTTATTATAACACTGCGTCTACAGAATACTATAGAAAGAGAGAACTTATTATAACACTGCGTCTACAGAATACTATAGAAAGAGAGAACTTGTTATAACACTGTGTCTACAGAATACTATAGAAAGAGAGAACTTGTTATAACACTGTGTCTACAGAATACTATAGAAAGAGCTTATTATAACACTGTGTCTACAGAATACTATAGAAAGAGAGAACTTATTATAACACTGTGTCTACAGAATACTATAGAAAGAGAGAACTTGTTATAACACTGCGTCTACAGAATACTATAGAAAGAGAGAACTTATTATAACACTGCGTCTACAGAATACTATAGAAAGAGAGAGCTTATTATAACACTGCGTCTACAGAATACTATAGAAAGAGAGAAGTCATTATAACACTGCGTCTACAGAATACTATAGAAAGAGAGAACTTATTATAACACTGTGTCTAGAGAATACTATAGGGAGAGAGAGCTTATTATAACACTGCGTCTACAGAATACTATAGAAAGAGAGAACTTATTATAACACTGCGTCTACAGAATACTATAGAAAGAGAGAACTTATTATAACACTGCGTCTACAGAATACTATAGAAAGAGAGAACTTATTATAACACTGTGTCTACAGAATACTATAGAAAGAACTTATTATAACACTGTGTCTACAGAATACTATAGAAAGAACTTATTATAACACTGTGTCTACAGAATACTATAGAAAGAGAGAGCTTATTATAACACTGTGTCTACAGAATACTATAGAAAGAGAGAGCTTATTATAACACTGTGTCTACAGAATACTATAGAAAGAGAGAACTTGTTATAACACTGTGTCTACAGAATACTATAGAAAGAGAGAACTTGTTATAACACTGTGTCTACAGAATACTATAGAAAGAGAGAACTTATTATAACACTGCGTCTACAGAATACTATAGAAAGAGAGAACTTATTATAACACTGCGTCTACAGAATGCTATAGAAAGAGAGAGATTGCTATAACACTGTGTCTACAGAATGCTATAGAAAGAGAGAGCTTATTATAACACTGCGTCTACAGAATACTATAGAAAGAGAGAACTTATTATAACACTGTGTCTACAGAATACTATAGAAAGAGAGAGCTTATTATAACACTGCGTCTACAGAATACTATAGAAAGAGAGAGCTTATTATAACACTGTGTCTACAGAATACTATAGAAAGAGAGAACTTATTATAACACTGTGTCTACAGAATACTATAGAAAGAGAGAACTTATTATAACACTGTGTCTACAGAATACTATAGAAAGAGAGAACTTGTTATAACACTGTGTCTACAGAATACTATAGAAAGAGAGAGCTTATTATAACACTGCGTCTACAGAATACTATAGAAAGAGAGAACTTATTATAACACTGCGTCTACAGAATACTATAGAAAGAGAGAACTTATTATAACACTGTGTCTACAGAATACTATAGAAAGAGAGAGCTTATTATAACACTGTGTCTACAGAATACTATAGAAAGAACTTATTATAACACTGCGTCTACAGAATACTATAGAAAGAGAGAACTTATTATAACACTGTGTCTACAGAATACTATAGAAAGAGAGAACTTATTATGACACTGTGTCTACAGAATACTATAGAAAGAGAGAGCTTATTATAACACTGCGTCTACAGACTACTATAGAAAGAGAGAACTTATTATAACACTGCGTCTACAGAATACTATAGAAAGAGAGAGCTTATTGTAACACTGCGTCTACAGAATACTATAGAAAGAGAGAGCTTATTATAACACTGTGTCTACAGAATACTATAGAAAGAGAGAGCTTATTATAACACTGTGTCTACAGAATACTATAGAAAGAAGTTATTATAACACTGCGTCTACAGAATACTATAGAAAGAGGGAACTTATTATAACACTGTGTCTACAGAATACTATAGAAAGAGAGAACTTATTATAACACTGTGTCTACAGAATACTATAGAAAGAGAGAACTTATTATAACACTGTGTCTACATAATACTATAGAAAGAGAGAGCTTATTATAACACTGCGTCTACAGAATACTATAGAAAGAGAGAACTTATTATAACACTGCGTCTACAGAATACTATAGAAAGAGAGAGCTTATTATAACACTGCGTCTACAGAATACTATAGAAAGAGAGAGCTTATTATAACACTGCGTCTACAGAATACTATAGAAAGAGAGAACTTATTATAACACTGTGTCTACAGAATACTATAGAGAGAGAACTTATTATAACACTGTGTCTACAGAATACTACAGAAAGAGAGAGCTTATTATAACACTGCGTCTACAGAATACTATAGAAAGAGAGAACTTATTATAACACTGTGTCTACAGAATACTATAGAAAGAACTTATTATAACACTGTGTCTACAGAATACTATAGGGAGAGAGAGCTTATTATAACACTGTGTCTACAGAATACTATAGAAAGAGAGAACTTATTATAACACTGCGTCTACAGAATACTATAGAAAGAGAGAACTTATTATAACACTGTGTCTACAGAATACTATAGAAAGAGAGAGCTTATTATAAAACTGCGTCTACAGAATACTATAGAAAGAACTTATTATAACACTGTGTCTACAGAATACTATAGAAAGAGAGAGTTTATTATAACACTGCGTCTACAGAATACTATAGAAAGAGAGAACTTATTATAACACTGTGTCTACAGAATACTATAGAAAGAACTTATTATAACACTGTGTCTACAGAATACTATAGAAAGAGAGAACTTATTATAACACTGTGTCTACAGAATACTATAGAAAGAGAGAACTTATTATAACACTGTGTCTACAGAATACTATAGAAAGAACTTATTATAACACTGTGTCTACAGAATACTATAGGGAGAGAGAGCTTATTATAAAACTGCGTCTACAGAATACTATAGAAAGAGAGAACTTATCATAACACTGCGTCTACAGAATACTATAGAAAGAGAGAGCTTATTGTAACACTGTGTCTACAGAATACTATAGAAAGAGAGAGCTTATTATAACACTGCGTCTACAGAATACTATAGAAAGAGAGAACTTATTATAACACTGTGTCTACAGAATACTATAGAAAGAACTTATTATAACACTGTGTCTACAGAATACTATAGGGAGAGAGAGCTTATTATAACACTGTGTCTACAGAATAATATAGAAAGAGAGAACTTATTATAACACTGCGTCTACAGAATACTATAGAAAGAGAGAACTTATTATAACACTGTGTCTACAGAATACTATAGAAAGAGAGAACTTGTTATAACACTGTGTCTACAGAATACTATAGAAAGAGAGAGCTTATTATAACACTGCGTCTACAGAATACTATAGAAAGAGAGAACTTATTATAACACTGCGTCTACAGAATACTATAGAAAGAGAGAACTTATTATAACACTGCGTCTACAGAATACTATAGAAAGAGAGAACTTATTATAACACTGCGTCTACAGAATACTATAGAAAGAGAGAACTTGTTATAACACTGTGTCTACAGAATACTATAGAAAGAGAGAACTTGTTATAACACTGTGTCTACAGAATACTATAGAAAGAGAGAGCTTATTATAACACTGTGTCTACAGAATACTATAGAAAGAGAGAACTTATTATAACACTGCGTCTACAGAATACTATA
This sequence comes from Bugula neritina, assembly GCA_964035545.1. Taxonomy (NCBI): domain Eukaryota; kingdom Metazoa; phylum Bryozoa; class Gymnolaemata; order Cheilostomatida; family Bugulidae; genus Bugula; species Bugula neritina. Next base: position 33,522,068 of record OZ037766.1, on the reverse strand, counting down.
GAAAGAGAGAACTTATTATAACACTGCGTCTACAGAATACTATAGAAAGAGAGAACTTGTTATAACACTGTGTCTACAGAATACTATAGAAAGAGAGAACTTGTTATAACACTGTGTCTACAGAATACTATAGAAAGAGAGAACTTGTTATAACACTGCGTCTACAGAATACTATAGAAAGAGAGAACTTATTATAACACTGTGTCTACAGAATACTATAGAAAGAGAGAACTTATTATAACACTGTGTCTACAGAATACTATAGAAAGAGAGAACTTGTTATAACACTGCGTCTACAGAATACTATAGAAAGAGAGAACTTATTATAACACTGCGTCTACAGAATACTATAGAAAGAGCTCACATGTGTTGCTATATTCTGGAGAATCATGAACAGACCAGATTCTCTGTATCACTACACCAACTCCATGCCGGGCAGTGACGAGGGCGTAGAGTGTACCGTCCACCTGTTTGAAGGGAGAATAGAAGAGACTATTAAGTAGTAGATGAAGAGTAATAGAATAGAACAGACTATAAAGTAGTAGATGAAGTGTAATAGAATAGAATAGACTATAAAGTAGTAGATAAAGTGTAATAGAATAGAACAGACTATAAAGCAGTAGATGAAGTGTAATAGAATAGAATAGACTATAAAGTAGTAGATAAAGTGTAATAGAATAGAAGAGACCATAAAGTAGTAGATGAAGTGTAATAGAATAGAACAGACTATAAAGTAGTAGATAAAGTGTAATAGAATAGAACAAACCATAAAGCAGTTCATAAAGTCTGTCTGAAGGGAGTGAGTGTAAGCCACGAATTGTGTTTCCAAGGTTACTGAATGGATCTTGAGTAAGATGATTCTACCGGCCACATCTTGGTTAGTATAAAGAACCCACAGCCCTGCACTGTCTGACAATATATCCACGTTATTGAAGCCTCTGATTGAGTACCCATACAGTAGGCTATGTACCCCTTTACCTGCAGTGGAATTATCACAAAGTATAGGCTATGATATATTAGTAGTGAGTTTATATGATATGTTAGTAGTGAGTTTATATGATATGTTAGTAGTGAATTTATATGATATATTGGTAGTGAGTTTATCTGGTATATTGGTAGTGAGTTTATATGACATATTGGTAGTGAGTTTATATGATGTATTGGTAGTGAGTTCATATGATATATTAGTAGTGAGTTTATATGATATATTGGTAGTGAGTTTATATGGTATATTGGTAGTGAGTTCATATGATATATTAGTAGTGAGTTTATATGATATATTTGGACATGGTTAAAGTATACACAATTATATAGACATAAGTATTAGAGTTAGGCTATTTTTGCTGACCTTTCAGTTTAGTGTAGATGTATGTGTTGGTCCGGAGGTCATATCTGTATATTTTGTCTGATTTGAATGCGGGACAATAGAAGCTGGAGTTATAAACAACATGGCCGGTACCTCCACAGTAAAACGGCAGCTTGTAGGAGTGGGAGGTTATTCTGTTCATGAATGTCACAATGTTGTTATACTCGACAAGTGTAGATAACTTTCTATAAGTAGTATATAAGTATATAGTAGTATATATAATAAAGTACACACATAATATAGTAGCATACAGTACACTACATATAGTATACTATACGTAGTGTGTGTAGTAGTAGTGGTAGTGGTAGTGGTAGTGGTAGTGGTAGTGGTAGTGGTAGTGGTAGTAGTAGTAGTAGTAGTATACAGTACACATAGTGGTAGTGGTAGTAGTATACAGTACAACTCAGTAGTAGTAGTAGTAGTATACAGTACACATAGTAGTGGTAGTAGTAGTATACAGTACACATAGTAGTAGTAGCATACAGTACACATAGTAGTAATAGTAGTAGTACTAGTAGTAGCTAGTATACAGTACACACAGTAGTAGTACTAGTAGTGGTAGTGGTAGTAGTAGTAGTACTAGTAGTAGCTAGTATACAGTATACACAGTAGTGGTGGTACCTGTAACCTCTCATCTCCCACACTTTCACTGAGCTGCGATTATACCCGTCTTGCATCCAACTACCAATAATATGATTCGATCTGTTGCTCTGTACGACCTTCACCTGAGTTTTCTCTCTCACTCTCATTATCTCCCCTGTCTGTCTTTCACCATACATGTCTAGTATAATATGACATAATACAATATCATATATATATATATATATATATATATATATATATATATATATATATATATATATATATATATATATATATATATATATATATATATATATATATATATATATATATTACGCATGTATATTAAAGCTTAGTAATACATATAATAATATATAATAGAGTAGAGTAATAGAGTACGTAGAAGAAACTTTAAAGGTGACTAACCAGAAAGCTCTGATTGGCTTAGGAATGCACTTTGCAAATCATTTAGGGCCACACCCTCTGATTGGTTGAGAGAGGATCCTGCTGATTGGTTGAGAGAGGCCCCTTTTGATTGGTTGAGAGAGGCCCCTTCTGATTGGTTGAGAGAGGACCCGTCTGATTGGTTGAGAGAGGCCCGTTCTGATTGATTGAGAGAGGACCCTGCTGATTGGTTTAATAAGGCAATCCCTGCTGAGTTAGAAACCAACGCTTTATAATCTAGAAAATATTCTAATAAATTTTGAATTTTGACTAATTGATTAATGAAATTCAAAGAGGCAATATGCTTGTGGAATTGATGAGTCATTGTAAAGCAATTGAAAGTGTCGTTTCATTGGTTAATGTAAGCTGACTGCTTTCTGATTGGTTGAGGTTGAGAGGGACATATACTACCTGCCTTTTAATTGGTGGATATTCAGAGCGGCACACTTATCACAATTTAGTTTTGAACTTTTCTGATCAAATGTAGAAGATAAAGCAGGTGGTTTGGTGGAGCTGCCCGGTTCTAGTAATATTCTTCTGTATCTGAAATATAGTTTATAACAGTTATTATATATTATACTTACCTCTCTTCTAGTACATGTACTTACCTCTCTTCTAGTACATGTACTTACCTCTCTTCTAGTATATGTACTTACCTCTCTTCTAGTACATGTACTTACCTCTCTTCCACTCTCTCTTCTAGTACATGTACTTACCTCCCTTCCACTCTCTCTTCTAGTACATGTACTTACCTCTCTTCTAGTATATGTACTTACCTCTCTTCCACTCTCTCTTCTAGTATATGTACTTACCTCTCTTCTAGTATATGTACTTACCTCTCTTCTAGTACATGTACTTACCTCTCTTCCACTCTCTCTTCTAGTACATGTACTTACCTCTCTTCCACTCTCTCTTCTTCTACTCTCTCTTCTAGTACATGTACTTACCTCTCTTCCACTCTCTCTTCTTCTACTCTCTCTTCTAGTACATGTACTTACCTCTCTTCCACTCTCTCTTCTAGTACATGTACTTACCTCTCTTCCACTCTCTCTTCTTCTACTCTCTCTTCTAGTACATGTACTTACCTCTCTTCTAGTACATGTACTTACCTCTCTTCCACTCTCTTTTCTAGTACATGTACTTACCTCTCTTCTAGTACATGTACTTACCTCTCTTCCACTCTCTCTTCTAGTACATGTACTTACCTCTCTTCCACTCTCTCTTCTAGTACATGTACTTACCTCTCTTCCACTCTCTCTTCTAGTACATGTACTTACCTCTCTTCCACTCTCTCTTCTAGTACATGTACTTACCTCCCTTCCACTCTCTCTTCTAGTACATGTACTTACCTCTCTTCTAGTATATGTACTTACCTCTCTTCCACTCTCTCTTCTAGTATATGTACTTACCTCTCTTCTAGTATATGTACTTACCTCTCTTCTATTACATGTACTTACCTCTCTTCCACTCTCTCTTCTAGTACATGTACTTACCTCTCTTCCACTCTCTCTTCTTCTACTCTCTCTTCTAGTACATGTACTTACCTCTCTTCCACTCTCTCTTCTTCTACTCTCTCTTCTAGTACATGTACTTACCTCTCTTCCACTCTCTCTTCTAGTACATGTACTTACCTCTCTTCCACTCTCTCTTCTTCTACTCTCTCTTCTAGTACATGTACTTACCTCTCTTCTAGTACATGTACTTACCTCTCTTCCACTCTCTTTTCTAGTACATGTACTTACCTCTCTTCTAGTACATGTACTTACCTCTCTTCCACTCTCTCTTCTAGTACATGTACTTACCTCTCTTCCACTCTCTTTTCTAGTACATGTACTTACCTCTCTTCCACTCTCTCTTCTAGTACATGTACTTACCTCTCTTCCACTCTCTCTTCTAGTATAGGCATAGCATTGTTCAAGATGGTAGCAAAGTTATCAACTGTATGTTTCTTCACATCTAGAGTTATCTTCTCTACTTCTTCCAGGTGCTGATGCATTGTGGATACTTGCAGGTGCATGGAGTTGAGGGTTTCATTCATGGCCACTACATCTCCAACTACCAGCCTCGTTTTATCCTGTGACAGTATTATATTGTCTACACTGTGACAGTATTATAGTGTATATACTGTGACAGTATTATAGTGTATATACTGTGACAGTATTATAGTGTATATACTGTGACAGTATTATAGTGTATATACTGTGACAGTATTATAGTGTATATACTGTGACAGTATTATAGTGTATATACTGTGACAGTATTATAGTGTATACACTGTGACAGTATTATAGTGTATATACTGTGACAGTATTATACTGTATATACTGTGACAGTATTATAGTGTATACACTGTGACAGTATTATAGTGTATACACTGTGACAGTATTATAGTGTATATACTGTGACAGTATTATAGTGTATACACTGTGACAGTATTATAGTGTATACACTGTGACAGTATTATAGTGTATATACTGTGACAGTATTATAGTGTATATACTGTGACAGCATTATAGTGTATACACTGTGACAGTATTATATTGTCTACACTGTGACAGTATTATAGTGTATATACTGTGACAGCATTATAGTGCATATACTGTGACAGCATTATAGTGTATATACTGTGACAGTATTGTACTGTATATACTGTGACAGTAATATAGTGTATATACTGTGACAGTATTATAGTGTATGTACTGTGAAAGTATTATATTGTATGTACTGTGACAGTATTATATTGTATATACTGTGACAGTATTATAGTATATATCCTGTGACAGTATTATATTGTATATACTGTGACAGTATTATAGTGTATATACTGTGACAGTATTATAGTGTATATACTGTGACAGTATTATAGTGTATACACTGTGACAGTATTATAGTGTATACACTGTGACAGTATTATATTGTATATCCTGTGACAGTAATATAGTGTATATACTGTGACAGTATTATAGTGTATACACTGTGACAGTATTATAGTGTATGTACTGTGACAGTATTATAGTGTATGTACTGTGACAGTATTATAGTGTATATACTGTGACAGTATTATAGTGTATATACTGTGACAGTATTATAGTGTATATACTGTGACAGTATTATACTGTATATACTGTGACAGTATTATAGTGAATATACTGTGACAGCATTATAGTGTATATACTGTGACAGTATTATAGTGTATATACTGTGACAGCATTATAGTGTATACACTGTGACAGTATTATAGTGTATATACTGTGACAGTATTATAGTCTATACACTGTCACAGTATTATAGTGTATATACTATAGTAAACACCTGAAAGTAATTGTCCCAAGGTAAGAACATATCAGACGTCCTGGCTAGACCCTTTCTTGCCTCCCCCACATTATGATAAAGTGACATCTGTTCAAACACAAACTGTTTAAGGTATGTGCTGTCAGCTGTGGCAGCATTCACCTCTGACCTCACAGCTGTCATTGTCTGCTCAATGAAGTCTAGTCTATTACTATGCTGAGCCACCACCTGTGAATATGCTACCACTGCAGATATCAAATAATTATATCACAATATATCATACTAATATATCACAATATATCATACTAATATATCACAATATATCATACTAATATATCACAATATATCATACTATTATATCACAATATATCATACTAATATATCACAATATATCATACTATCATATCACAATATATCATACTATTATATCACAATATATCATACTAATATATCACAATATATCATACTAATATATCACAATATATCATACTATCATATCACAATATATCATACTAATATATCACAATATATCATACTATCATATCACAATATATCATACTAATATATCACAATATATCATACTATCATATCACAATATATCATACTAATATATCACAATATATCATACTATTATATCACAATATATCATACTAATATATCACAATATATCATACTATTATATCACAATATATCATACTAATATATCACAATATATCATACTATCATATCACAATATATCATACTATTATATCACAATATATCATACTAATATATCACAATATATCATACTATTATATCACAATATATCATACTATTATATCACAATATATCATACTATTATATCACAATATATCATACTAATATATCACAATATATCATACTAATATATCACAATATATCATACTATCATATCACAATATATCATACTAATATATCACAATATATCATACTATTATATCACAATATATCATACTATCATATCACAATATATCATACTAATATATCACAATATATCATACTAATATATCACAATATATCATACTATTATATCACATATCATACTATTATATCACAATATATCATACTATTATATCACAATATATCATACTAATATATCACAATATATCATACTAATATATCACAATATATCATACTATCATATCACAATATATCATACTAATATATCACAATATATCATACTATTATATCACAATATATCATACTATCATATCACAATATATCATACTAATATATCACAATATATCATACTAATATATCACAATATATCATACTATTATATCACATATCATACTAATATATCACAATATATCATACTATCATATCACAATATATCATACTATTATATCACAATATATCATACTAATATATCACAATATATCATACTATTATATCACAATATATCATACTATCATATCACAACATATCATACTATTATATCACAATATAACATACTATCATATCACAATATATCATACTATTATATCACAATATATCACAATATATCATACTATTATATCACATATCATACTAATATATCACAATATATCATACTAATATATCACAATATATCATACTAATATATCACAATATATCATACTATCATATCACAATATATCATACTATTATATCACAATATATCACAATATATCATACTATTATATCACATATCATACTATCATATCACAATATATCATACTATTATATCACATATCATACTATCATATCACAATATATCATACTATTATATCACAATATATCACAATATATCATACTAATATATCACAATATATCATACTAATATATCACAATATATCATACTAATATATCACAATATATCATACTAATATATCACAATATATCATACTAATATATCACAATATATCATACTAATATATCACAATATATCATACTAATATATCACAATATATCATACTAATATATCACAATATATCATACTAATATATCACAATATATCATACTAATATATCACAATATATCATACTAATATATCACAATATATCATACTATTATATCACAATATATCATACTAATATATCACAATATATCATACTAATATATCACAATATATCATACTATCATATCACAATATATCATACTAATATATCACAATATATCATACTAATATATCACAATATATCATACTAATATATCACAATATATCATACTATTATATCACAATATATCATACTAATATATCACAATATATCATACTATCATATCACAATATATCATACTATCATATCACAATATATCATACTAATATATCACAATATATCATACTAATATATCACAATATATCATACTATCATATCACAATATATCATACTAATATATCACAATATATCATACTATTATATCACAATATATCATACTATCATATCACAATATATCATACTATTATATCACAATATATCATACTATCATATCACAATATATCATACTATTATATCACAATATATCATACTATCATATCACAATATATCATACTATTATATCACAATATATCATACTATTATATCACAATATATCATACTATTATATCACAATATATCATACTAATATATCACAATATATCATACTAATATATCACAATATATCATACTATTATATCACAATATAACATACTATTATATCACAATATATCATACTAATATATCACAATATATCATACTATCATATCACAATATAACATACTATTATATCACAATATATCACAATATATCATACTAATATATCACAATATATCATACTATTATATCACAATATATCATACTATTATATCACAATATATCATACTAATATATCACAATATATCATACTATCATATCACAATATATCATACTAATATATCACAATATATCATACTAATATATCACAATATATCATACTAATATATCACAATATATCATACTAATATATCACAATATATCATACTATTATATCACAATATATCATACTATTATATCACAATATATCATACTAATATATCACAATATATCATACTATCATATCACAATATATCATACTATTATATCACAATATATCATACTATTATATCACAATATATCATACTATTATATCACAATATATCATACTATTATATCACAATATATCATACTATTATATCACAATATATCATACTAATATATCACAATATATCATACTAATATATCACAATATATCATACTAATATATCACAATATATCATACTATTATATCACAATATATCATACTATTATATCACAATATATCATACTATTATATCACAATATATCATACTATTATATCACAATATATCATACTATTATATCACAATATATCATACTATTATATCACAATATATCATACTAATATATCACAATATATCATACTAATATATCACAATATATCATACTAATATATCACAATATAACATACTATCATATCACAATATATCATACTAATATATCACAATATATCATACTATCATATCACAATATATCATACTAATATATCACAATATATCATACTATCATATCACAATATATCATACTATTATATCACATATCATACTATTATATCACAATATAACATACTATCATATCACAATATATCATACTAATATATCACAATATATCATACTATTATATCACAATATATCATACTATTATATCACAATATATCATACTAATATATCACAATATATCATACTAATATATCACAATATATCATACTATCATATCACAATATATCATACTAATATATCACAATATATCATACTATTATATCACAATATATCATACTATTATATCACAATATATCATACTAATATATCACAATATATCATACTATCATATCACAATATATCATACTATTATATCACAATATATCATACTATTATATCACAATATATCATACTATTATATCACAATATATCATACTATTATATCACAATATATCATACTAATATATCACAATATATCATACTAATATATCACAATATATCATACTAATATATCACAATATATCATACTATTATATCACAATATATCATACTATTATATCACAATATATCATACTATTATATCACAATATATCATACTATTATATCACAATATATCATACTATTATATCACAATATATCATACTATTATATCACAATATATCATACTAATATATCACAATATATCATACTAATATATCACAATATATCATACTAATATATCACAATATAACATACTATCATATCACAATATATCATACTAATATATCACAATATATCATACTATCATATCACAATATATCATACTAATATATCACAATATATCATACTATCATATCACAATATATCATACTATTATATCACATATCATACTATTATATCACAATATAACATACTATCATATCACAATATATCATACTAATATATCACAATATATCATACTATTATATCACAATATATCATACTATTATATCACAATATATCATACTAATATATCACAATATATCATACTAATATATCACAATATATCATACTATCATATCACAATATATCATACTAATATATCACAATATATCATACTATTATATCACAATATATCATACTAATATATCACAATATATCATACTATTATATCACAATATATCATACTATCATATCACAATATATCATACTAATATATCACAATATATCATACGATTATATCACAATATATCATAGTACTAGACCTTGACAAGGAAATGTAGCATTTCTCTAACAGCTGTAGACTCTGTGCTCAGCCCTCTGGAGGTTTCATCATACGTTCTGTAGATAGAATCTGCCGTGTACAGCTTTACTGTCTGCTTAGCTCTAACCACTGTCGCAATCAGGGGAAAGATAACTACCAGCAGCTGCATTAGGGTGGTTGTAGTTTCTACTAGAATTAGTAACAGTTGTCAGTATATATATACTAAAAAGCACTATAACTAGTAAGAGTCATCAGTACATATACTAGCAAGTAGTACAGCTAGTAAGAGTTATCAGTACATATACTAACAACTAGTAAGAGTTATCAGTATATATACTAACAACTAGTAAGAGTTATCAGTACATATACTAACAACTAGTAAGAGTTTTTAGTATATATACTAACAACTAGCAACAACTAGTAAGAGTTATCAGTATATATACTAACAAGTAGTACAACTAGTAAGAGTTATCAGTACATATACTCACAAGTAGTACAACTAGTAAGAGTTATCAGTATATATACTAACAACTAGTAAGAGTTTTTAGTATATATACTAACAACTAGTAAGAGTTATCAGTACATATACTCACAAGTAGCACAACTAGTAAGAGTTATCAGTATATATACTAACAACTAGTAAGAGTTTTTAGTATATATACTAACAACTAGCATCAACTAGTAAGAGTTTTTAGTATATATACCAACAAGTAGTACAGCTAGTAAGAGTTATCAGTATATATACTAACAACTAGTAAGAGTTATCAGTACATATACTAACAACTAGTAAGAGTTTTTAGTATATATACTAACAACTAGCATCAACTAGTAAGAGTTATCAGTATATATACCAACAAGTAGTACAGCTAGTAAGAGTTATCAGTATATATACTAACAACTAGTAAGAGTTATCAGTACATATACTCACAAGTAGTACAACTAGTAAGAGTTATCAGTATATATACTAACAACTAGTAAGAGTTATCAGTATATATACTAACAACTAGTAAGAGTTATCAGTACATATACTAACAACTAGTAAGAGTTTTTAGTATATATACTAACAACTAGCAACAACTAGTAAGAGTTATCAGTACATATACTCACAAGTAGTACAACTAGTAAGAGTTATCAGTATATATACTAACAACTAGTAAGAGTTATCAGTATATATACTAACAACTAGTAAGAGTTATCAGTATATATACTAACAACTAGTAAGAGTTATCAGTACATATACTAACAACTAGTAAGAGTTTTTAGTATATATACTAACAACTAGCAACAACTAGTAAGAGTTATCAGTACATATACTCACAAGTAGTACAACTAGTAAGAGTTATCAGTATATATACTAACAACTAGTAAGAGTTATCAGTACATATACTAACAACTAGTAAGAGTTTTTAGTATATATACTAACAACTAGCATCAACTAGTAAAAGTTATCAGTACATATATCAACAAGTAGTACAACTATTAAGAGTTACCAGTACACACATTAACAAGTAGTACAACTATTAAGAGTTATCAGTACATATACTCACAAGTAGTACAACTAGTAAGAGTTATCAGTATATATACTAACAACTAGTAAGAGTTATCAGTACATATACTAACAACTAGTAAGAGTTCTAAGTATATATACTAACAACTAGTAAGAGTTATCAGTATATATACTAGCAAGTAGTACAACTATTAAGAGTTACCAGTACACACATTAACAAGTAGTATACAACCAGTGAGAGTTATTAGTATAATGCGTCTGCATAGAAGCCTGCAGTGTACAGGCTAGCGAAAGTGATCCTTATCAAGTGTTTAATTAAATATCAAATCATCGGAGATTAAAAAACATTGATTATGGTTGATTAAAATCCATAATATTGCTACGCCTAAGGTATAACCAATAGATTAGTATGTTCAGTTATATATACGGTTACATGCACTGGTGTACATATATACAAATGTGTGTATATGTATATATGTATAATAATTATATGTATATGTATATATGTATAATAATTATATGTATATATGTATAATAATTATATGTATATATATATACATATATACAAATGTGTATATATGTATATATATATATATACATATATATATGTATATATATATATATATATATATACGAAATGTATTACCAGTCTACTGCGGCAGCTATAGCAGATGAAGCATCTAATGCGGCAGCTCAAACACGCAACTGATGACAAGCTGGTGAGTAAACTTCTCAATAGTAATGTATAGATGATTGTTTACACATAGTAGAGCTCCACAACTTTGTTATACCCGCATATATGATACAGCATAACATAGTGAACACGCCACACTATATAAGGAACCAAGGCCAAGCTATTTGCATTGATTTACACAGTAATTAGCTTAGTTTTTATAATTGAAAGTTCATAATGATGACGGTAATTAGGCGGTGTGCATATATATTCTGGAGAATATGTCAATTGATTTCTAGCTTGTTGAAGTGATGTTATCATGTATAGCAGTGATTGCAGGTGATTGACATGCCTGCACAGGTGATTGCAGGTATTTCACATGCTCCCTATGTAATGACACCTACACTTTCTCCTACCCATGACTAAGGTACATGTCACAGTGTAACGTAGTATGCTATAGCTTTTTATATACTCATGTGTCAAATCTCCTATAACATTATACATACCACCTTGTGAAGAAAGAATACTGGCTAATAATGTAAACGTTTATTTTGAGATAAAAACATGTGGATATTTATCTACAGATAAACAGTGTAACTATGCAGTGCTACATCTACCAGTGTAACTATGCAGTGCTACATCTACCAGTGTAACTATGCAGTGCTACATCTACCAGTGTAACTATACAGTGCTACATCTTAGAGACAGGCTGCAGTCCCAATATGCTAAAAGATTTTGCCATCACATTGGCAGTTCCCTCACAAAGTAACAATCTTCCAGTATTCACTTTGATTATCTCCCCTGAAATAATGTATATACTGTTAAATATACTATAAGAAATACAATAATATATACTATAAGACATACAATAATATATACTATAACATATACTATAACATATAATACAACATATACTATAACATATACAGAGTAGAATACTGAAAACTAACAAGAATGTCCAACTAACCAGTATAATATAATATAATATAATATAACTAACCAGTATAATATAATATAACACAACTAAACAGTATAATATAATATAACACAACTAACCAGTATAATATAATATAATATAATATAATATAACACAACTAACCAGTATAATATAATATAACACAACTAACCAGTATAATATAATATAACACAACTAACCAGTATAATATAATATAATATAATATAACACAACTAACCAGTATAATATAATATAATATAATATAACACAACTAACCAGTATAATATAATATAATATAATATAATATAATATAACTAACCAGTATAATATAATATAATATAATATAATATAACACAACTAACCAGTATAATATAATATAATATAATATAATATAACACAACTAACCAGTATAATATAATATAATATAATATAATATAACACAACTAACCAGTATAATATAATATAATATAATATAATATAACACAACTAACCAGTATAATATAATATAATATAATATAACACAACTAACCAGTATAATATAATATAATATAATATAACACAACTAACCAGTATAATATAATATAATATAATATAACACAACTAACCAGTATAATATAATATAATATAATATAACACAACTAACCAGTATAATATAATATAATATAATATAATATAATATAACACAACTAACCAGTATAATATAATATAATATAATATAACACAACTAACCAGTATAATATAATATAATATAATATAATATAATATAATATAACACAACTAACCAGTATAATATAATATAATATAATATAACACAACTAACCAGTATAATATAATATAATATAATATAACACAACTAACCAGTATAATATAATATAATATAACACAACTAACCAGTATAATATAATATAATATAACACAACTAACCAGTATAATATAATATAATATAATATAACACAACTAACCAGTATAATATAATATAATATAATATAACACAACTAACCAGTATAATATAATATAATATAATATACCACAACTAACCAGTATAATATAATATAATATAATATAACACAACTAACCAGTATAATATAATATAATATAATATAACACAACTAACCAGTATAATATAATATAATATAATATAACACAACTAACCAGTATAATATAATATAATATAATATAACACAACTAACCAGTATAATATAATATAATATAATATAACACAACTAACCAGTATAATATAACACAACTAACCAGTATAATATAATATAATATAATATAACACAACTAACCAGTATAATATAATATAATATAATATAACACAACTAACCAGTATAATATAATATAATATAATATAACACAACTAACCAGTATAATATAATATAATATAATATAACACAACTAACCAGTAACTCTGTCTTTCTCTACGCAATAACAGTTGTCGTAGAACTCGGTGTAAGCCCGGGACAAGTCGTAGAGATACTCGCACAGGAAGTGTAGACACATTTCAGCTGTTACCTGGGCTATCACCTACAGTAGAGTAGAGTAGAGTAGTATAGAGTAGAGTAGTATAGAGTAGAGTAGTATAGAGTAGAGTAGAGTAGAGTAGAGTAGAGTAGAGTAGAGTAGAGTAGAGTAGAGTAGTATAGAGTAGAGTAGTATAGAGTATAGAGTACAGTAGTATAGAGTAGTATAGAGTAGAGTAGTAAGAGTAGAGTAGTATAGAGTAGAGTAGTATAGAGTAGAGTAGAGTAGAGTAGAGTAGAGTAGAGTAGAGTAGAGTAGTATAGAGTAGAGTAGTATAGAGTATAGAGTACAGTAGTATAGAGTAGTATAGAGTAGAGTAGTAAGAGTAGAGTAGTATAGACTATAGAGTAGTATAGACTATAGAGTAGTATAGACTATAGAGTAGTATAGAGTATAGAGTAGTATAGACTATAGAGTAGTATAGACTATAGAGTAGTATAGAGTAGTATAGACTATAGAGTAGTATAGAGTAGTATAGACTATAGAGTAGTATAGAGTAGTATAGAGTAGTGTAGTATAGAGTATAGTGTAGGGTAAGGGGTAGGGGTTAGGTAGGGGGTAGGGTAGGGGGTAGGTGGTAGAGTAAGGGGTTAGGTAGGGGGTAGGGTAGGGTAGTACATGATATGCAATCACCTGGGGAAATCTGAGAATAAACTTAGCAAGTTTCCATTCAGCAGGATGTTCAATAGAAGGAAGGGTAGTCCTGGCAGCCTCCCCCAAAGCCTCAGCACTTACATTAGCAAGTCTGGCTATTGATCTGAAAACAAACATTATACATTATATCTCATCACCTTATTCTAGTGTCAGTATATGCTGTGTGTGAATAATACACTTACCTTATTCTAGTATCACTAGATACAGTGTGTGAATAATACACTTACCTTATTCTAGTATCAGTAGATACAGTGTGTGAATAATACAATTACCTTATTCTAGTATCAGTAGATACAGTGTGTGAATAATACACTTACCTTATTCTAGTATCAGTATATACAGTATGTGAATAATACAATTACCTTATTCTAGTATCAGTAGATACAGTGTGTGAATAATACACTTACCTTATTCTAGTACCAGTAGATACAGTGTGTGAATAATACACTTACCTTATTCTAGTGTAGGTATACAACAAATACGCAGCTGTATTTCCTTTGTCATCCAGCATCTACAATAATTAACTATTTTCAACATTTAGTACCTCATCAGTAAACCATAGTACCATAGTATCAGTATCATATCATAGTATTATCAGTATCGTATCATAGTAGTATCAGTATCATATCATAGTAGTATCAGTATCATATCATATCATAGTATCATCAGTATCATATCATATCATAGTATCATCAGTATCATATCATATCATATCATCAGTATCATATCATATCATAGTATCATCAGTATCATATCATATCATAGTATTATCAGTATCGTATCATAGTATCATCAGTATCATATCATATCATAGTATCATCAGTATCATATCATAGTATCATCAGTATCATATCATATCATAGTATTATCAGTATCATATCATATCATAGTATTATCAGTATCATATCATAGTATTATCAGTATCATATCATATCATAGTATCATCAGTATCATATCATATCATATCATAGTATCATCAGTATCATATCATATCATAGTATTATCAGTATCGTATCATAGTATCATCAGTATCATATCATATCATAGTATCATCAGTATCATATCATATCATAGTATCATCAGTATCATATCATATCATAGTATTATCAGTATCGTATCATAGTATCATCAGTATCATATCATATCATAGTATCATCAGTATCATATCATATCATAGTATCATCAGTATCATATCATATCATAGTATTATCAGTATCATATCATATCATAGTATTATCAGTATCATATCATAGTATCATCAGTATCATATCATATCATAGTATCATCAGTATCATATCATATCATATCATATCATAGTATCATCAGTATCATATCATATCATAGTATCATCAGTATCATATCATATCATAGTATTATCAGTATCGTATCATAGTATCATCAGTATCATATCATATCATAGTATCATCAGTATCATATCATAGTATCATCAGTATCATATCATATCATAGTATCATCAGTATCATATCATATCATAGTATCATCAGTATCATATCATAGTATTATCAGTATCATATCATATCATAGTATCATCAGTATCATATCATAGTATTATCAGTATACTATCATAGTATTATCAGTATCATATCATATCATATCAATACCTTATCAAAAGAGAAGACGTAGTCATTAGTACGATTATGACTCAAGTCAGCATACTTGACACAGCCATATGCGACTGCATTCCTGGCAGCAACAAGTTCTTCAGCAGTTAATTCCTTCAACAAAATATCAACCCAATAGACATCCTTGTTACAATATATATTATACTACAGAGTTACAATATATTATATTACAGAGTTACAATATATTATATTACAGAGTTACAATATATTATATTACAGAGGTACAATATAATATTATATTACATAGTTACAATATATTATATTACAGAGTGACAATATATTATATTACAGAGGTACAATATATTATATTACAGAGGTACAATATATTATATTACAGAGTTACAATATATTATACTACAGAGGTACAATATATTATACTACAGAGGTACAATATATTATATTACAGAGGTACAATATATTATATTACAGAGGTACAATATATTATATTACAGAGGTACAATATATTATATTACAGAGGTGCAATATATTATATTACAGAGGTACAATATATTATATTACAGAGGTGCAATATATTATATTACAGAGTTACAATATATTATATTACAGAGTTACTATATATTATATTACAGAGGTACAATATATTATATTACAGAGGTACAATATATTATATTACAGAGGTGCAATATATTATATTACAGAGTTACAATATATTATACTACAGAGGTACAATATATTATATTACAGAGGTACAATATATTATATTACAGAGTTACAATATATTATATTACAGAGGTACAATATATTATATTACAGAGTTACAATATATTATATTACAGAGGTACAATATATATTATATTACAGAGTTACAATATATTATACTACAGAGTTACAATATATTATATTACAGAGTTACAATATATTATATTACAGAGTTACAATATATTATATTACAGAGGTACAATATATTATATTACAGAGGTACAATATATTATATTACAGAGGTACAATATATTATATTACAGAGGTACTATATATTATATTACAGAGGTACTATATATTATATTACAGAGGTGCAATATATTGTATTACAGAGGTACAATATATTATATTACAGAGTTACAATATATTATATTACAGAGGTACAATATATTATATTACAGAGGTACAATATATTATATTACAGAGTTACAATATATTATATTACAGAGGTACAATATATTATATTACAGAGTTACAATATATTATATTACAGAGGTACAATATATATTATATTACAGAGTTACAATATATTATACTACAGAGTTACAATATATTATATTACAGAGTTACAATATATTATATTACAGAGTTACAATATATTATATTACAGAGGTACAATATATTATATTACAGAGGTACAATATATTATATTACAGAGGTACAATATATTATATTAGAGAGGTGCAATATATTATATTACAGAGGTACAATATATTATATTACAGAGGTACAATATATTATATTACAGAGGTACAATATATTATATTACAGAGGTACAATATATTATATTACAGAGGTGCAATATATTATATTACAGAGGTACAATATATTATATTACAGAGTTACAATATATTATATTACAGAGGTACAATATATTATATTACAGAGTTACAATATATTATACTACAGAGGTGCAATATATTATATTACAGAGGTACAATATATTATATTACAGAGGTACAATATATTATATTACAGAGGTACAATATATTATATTACAGAGGTACAATATATTATATTAGAGAGGTGCAATATATTATATTACAGAGGTACAATATATTATATTACAGAGGTACAATATATTATATTAGAGAGGTGCAATATATTATATTACAGAGGTACAATATATTATATTACAGAGGTGCAATATATTATATTACAGAGGTACAATATATTATATTACAGAGTTACAATATATTATATTACAGAGGTACAATATA
Source organism: Bugula neritina (assembly GCA_964035545.1). Lineage (NCBI taxonomy): Eukaryota > Metazoa > Bryozoa > Gymnolaemata > Cheilostomatida > Bugulidae > Bugula > Bugula neritina. The sequence goes on along the minus strand of OZ037766.1, from coordinate 33,502,741 downwards.
TTATATTACAGAGGTACTATATATTATATTAGAGAGGTGCAATATATTATATTACATAGTTACAATATATTATATTACAGAGGTACTATATATTATATTACAGAGTGACAATATATTATATTACAGAGGTACAATATATTATATTACAGAGGTGCAATATATTGTATTACAGAGGTGCAATATATTATATTACAGAGTTACAATATATTATATTACAGAGGTGCAATATATTATATTACAGAGGTACTATATATTATATTACAGAGGTACAATATATTATATTACAGAGGTACAATATATTATATTACAGAGGTACAATATATTATACTACAGAGTTACAATATATTATATTACAGAGGTACAATATACACCTTATCTCTCCCCTTCTCCCTCAGCTTCTCTCCACTCCTTCTGCACCCCTCTTCCAACAGGTCCACCAACCTCACAGTATCTCCTGACCTCGTTTTGAACTTCTTCTTGTCTTCACCAAGTACAACCCCAAACCCTATGTGCTCCACCCTCTTTTCGGTCGCCTTGTACCAACCTACGTGTCTGGCAGCCGCATAGACATTCTCTAGATGTGTTCCCTGTATAATCATATGAGAGTATAGACATTCTGTAGAGTATATACTATATAATGATATAATAGTATAGATATTCTGTAGAGAATATACTATATAATGATATAAGAGTATAGATATTCTGTAGATGAATATACTATATAATGATATAACAGTATAGATATTCTGTAGAGTATATACTATATAATGGTATAAGAGCATAGACATTCTGTAGAGTATATACTATATAATGATATAATAGTATAGATATTCTGTAGATGAATATACTATATAATGATATAAGAGTATAGACATTCTGTAGAGTATATGCTATATAATGATATAAGAGTATAGATATTCTGTAGATGAATATACTATATAATGGTATAAGAGTATAGACATTCTGTAGAGTATATGCTATATAATGATATAAGAGTATAGACATTCTGTAGATGAATATACTATATAATGATATAAGAGTATAGATATTCTGTAGAGTATATGCTATATAATGATATAAGAGTATAGACATTCTGTAGATGAATATACTATATAATGATATAAGAGTATAGATATTCTGTAGAGTATATATAAGAAGCTACCTGTCCAGCATCCACCACATAGAGTATCCAGTCAGCATTCTCCTCAAACAGTCTATACTTAATGGCTGCCATATCAGACGTGTCGTATGTATATCCACCATCCGACTTCACTAGAGTCATGGGGATTGAGGCTCCTGGTATGAACATGAGTGTTCTGCCTTCCTCTTTGGTTAAATACCCTACAATAGTGACAAAATGACTGTATATTAACTATATACTGACTGTATACTGACTATATACTGACTGTACACTGACTATATACTGACTGTATACTGACTCCATACTGACTCCATACTGACTGTATACTGACTATATACTGACTGTATACTGACTATATACTGACTGTATACTGACTGTACACTGACTGTATACTGACTATATACTGATTATATACTGACTGTATACTGACTGTATACTGACTGTATACTGACTATATACTGACTATATACTGACTGTATACTGACTGTACACTGACTGTATACTGACTATATACTGACTGTACACTGACTATATACTGACTGTATACTGACTCCATACTGACTCCATACTGACTGTATACTGATTATATACTGACTGTATACTGACTATATACTGACTATATACTGACTGTATACTGACTGTATACTGACTGTATACTGACTGTATACTGACTGTATACTGACTGTATACTGACTGTATACTGACTGTATACTGACTGTATACTGACTGTATACTAACTGTATACTGACTGTATACTGACTATATACTGATAACATACTGACTATATACTGACTGTATACTGACTGTATACTGACTATATACTGACTCTATACTGACTGTATACTGACTGTATACTGACTGTATACTGACTGTATACTGACTGTATACTGACTGTATACTGACTGTATACTGACTGTATACTGACTGTATACTGACTGTATACTGACTGTATACTGACTGTATACTGACTATATACTGACTCTATACTGACTGTACACTGACTGTATACTGACTATATACTGATTATATACTGACTGTATACTGACTGTATACTGACTATATACTGATTATATACTGATTATATACTGACTATATACTGACTGTATACTGACTGTATACTGACTATATACTGACTATATACTGACTATATACTGACTGTACACTGACTATATACTGACTGTACACTGACTATATACTGACTATATACTGACTGTATACTGACTATATACTGACTGTATACTGACTATATACTGACTATATACTGACTATATACTGACTGTATACTGATAACATACTGACCTCCTTTTTCCAATTCCTTCACAACTGAACTCATCCTGTCTTGATAAAAAGATTCTCCCTTTTCTTCAATTCTAATTTGCAGTCTGTCATAGATTTTTTGAAACTCTAAAAAGTTGCTATATAAAATAAATACAGTATATTCCCTACACTGTATATTCCCTATACTGTATATTCCCTATACTGTATATATTCCCTATATTACCACACACCTTTCCTTGACACATCACATATCAGATTCCAAGCTGCCAAATGTTCCTGGTCATGTGACTGAAGTTTCACTACCGCCTGGTAAGCTCTCGCCTTGAACTCCTTCTCCGCATCAAACCTCTTCTTGGATTCCTTGAAAAGTAGCAGTACTAACACATGACATGTCAATACTAACATATGACATGTCAATACTAATACATGACATATCAATACTAACACATGACATGTCAATACTAACACATGACATGTCAATACTAATACATGACATGTCAATACTAACATATGACATGTCAATACTAACACATGACATGTCAATACTAACATATGACATGTCAATACTAACATATGACATGTCAATACTAACATATGACATGTCAATACTAACACATGACATATCAATACTAACACATGACATGTCAATACTAACATATGACATGTCAATACTAATACATGACATATCAATACTAACACATGACATGTCAATACTAACATATGACATGTCAATACTAACATATAACATGTCAATACTAACACATTATATTATCAAGTCATACCTTATAAAAAGCCTGAAGATCTGCTATAGGAGGAGACTCTTTGGCGTAGTTTGGGAACTTGTCCTGCAGGTGAGCTATCAACATACCAAACTGTGTGCCCCAGTCACCTACGTGGTTCACTCGAACTACATCATGGCCGAGGAACTCACACAAGTTGCTAATACTGTCTCCTATGATAGTTGACCTGCATATTATTACATAATAGTTATGTGTATTATATTACATAACAGTTACCTGTATATTATTACATAACAGTTACCTGTATATTATTACATAACAGTTACCTGTATAATATTACATAACAGTTACCTGTATATTATTACATAATAGTTACCTGTATAATATTACATAACAGTTACCACCTGTATATTATTACATAATAGTTACCTGTATATTATTACATAATAGTTACCTGTATATTATTACATAATAGTTACCTGTATATTATTACATAATAGTTACCTGTATATTATTACATAATAGTTACCTGTATAATATTACATAATAGTTACCTGTATATTATTACATAATAGTTACCTGTATAATATTACATAACAGTTACCTGTATATTATTACATAATAGTTACCTGTATAATATTACATAACAGTTACCTGTATATTATTACATAATAGTTACCTGTATATTATTACATAATAGTTACCTGTATATTATTACATAGTAGTTACCTGTATATTATTACATAATAGTTACCTGTATATTATTACATAATAGTTACCTGTATAATATTACATAATATTTACCTGTATAATATTACATAATAGCTACCTGTATATTATAGTATAATAATAGACACTTGCCTCAAGTGTCCAACATGCATTTCCTTAGCAATGTTAGGAGAAGAAAAGTCAACTAGAACCCTCTTTCTCTCCCCAAGATAGGGGGCTCTTACCCCCTCCACCAGCATGGTTTGAAGTTGAGAGGCTACGAAATCCTTACTCAAGAAAATGTTAATAAATCCAGGACCTGCTATCTCAGTCTACAACAATTATGTAATAGATGAGTACCTTAGCAATGGTGTCATTTAATAGTATATTATATAAAGAAGAGTACCTTAGCAATGGTGTCATTGAATAGTATATTATATAGAGAAGAGTACCTTAGCAATGGTGTCATTGAATAGTATATCATATAGAGAAGAGTACCTTAGCAATGGTGTCATTGAATAGTATATCATATAGAGAAGAGTACCTTAGCAATGGTGTCATTGAATAGTACATCATATAGAGAAGAGTACCTTAGCAATGGTGTCATTGAATAGTATATCATATAGAGAAGAATACTTTAGTAATGGTGTCATTTTATAGTATATCATATAGAGAAGAGTACCTTAGTAATGGTGTCATTTTATAGTATATTATATAGAGAAAAGTACCTTAGCAATGGTGTCATTTAATAGTATATTATATAGAGAGGAATACTTTAGCAATGGTGTCATTTTATAGTATATCATATAGAGAAGAGTACCTTAGTAATGGTGTCATTTAATAGTATATTATATAGAGAGGAATACTTTAGCAATGGTGTCATTTTATAGTATATCATATAGAGAAGAGTACCTTAGTAATGGTGTCATTTAATAGTATATTATATAGAGAAGAATACTTTAGCAATGGTGTCATTTTATAGTATATCATATAGAGAAGAGTACTTTAGCAATGGTGTCATTTTATAGTATATCATATAGAGAAGAGTACTTTAGTAATGGTGTCATTTTATAGTATATTATATAGAGAAGAGTACCTTAGCAATGGTGTCATTTAATAGTATATTATATAGAGAAGAATACTTTAGCAATGGTGTCATTTTATAGTATATCATATAGAGAAGAGTACCTTAGCAATGGTGTCATTTTATAGTATATCATATAGAGAAGAGTACCTTAGCAATGGTGTCATTTTATAGTATATTATATAGAGAAGAGTACCTTAGCAATGGTGTCATTTGGGGGAAGAGCCTCAACTATTTTAGAAGCAATTTCTCTTGGATTAGCCTTGACACCGGCGCCCTTGAATGCCTGCATATATTACAGAAACTAGAGTATATATTACACACACTAGAGCATATATTACAGGGACTAGAGTATATGTGACCAGTCGCGACAAAACCGGGGATGTGGCGGCGTTTATTAAGTGTAGTAAATGAAGGTTTAATTTGGAAATACTTAAATTTGAAATTAATTTCCAATTTTTAGATTTTAGACTTTTCTAGTGCAAAAAAATCTAAGGATTTCAAAAATAATATTTTCGTAAGCATTTGATGATTCCTTCAGCTCTAAAATTGCATTTAAAGTTGGTAACTAAGGCTTTCAATTTTTTAAATGATGAAAAAATTGCGAAGTTATCGATTAAAGAAAGAAGACAATTTTAGTCACTTTCATAGCATGAGATCTTGCAAATTTATTTTTTATCAAATTAATTTAGCTTACACCTCTTTCTTCGTACTGTCAGAAGTATCATATTTAAAATCGAAGGCTAGTTTTAGTTTTTCATCGTGTTCCATCCAAAGTTAGCTTTTAAGTTACTGAGCTGTTTTGCCCTTTGGTGATAAATGCTGAACTTAATCTTTATCTTTAGCGTTCAAGCTTGAAAACCACAACAATACAGGTAATTATACTCAAAACAATCATTTACGCTACTAACTTAGAATTGTTGCCAGGATTATTTGTAGTTATCAATTTAATAATATTTATACTATCACTAGTAGTAGGAGTCTGTCTTAGTCTATTCTATTCTATACTACTACTAGTAACTATTTAAATGACTTTCACTATGACTCACAGTTTGAGGTACGGTTACTCATAATGACTATTATTCATGATTTACTGATACTGGTATTTGGTAGTAAAACCAAATGTAACTCATTAATAATAATAGTAATACTAATAGTATAACTATAACTATAAGTATAACTATAAGTAATTAATAGTTATAAATTCACTATTACTATTAGTATTACTATTACTTATTACTTATTAGTATTACTGTATTATTATTTGGGTCTGACTCTGAGTTTTGCCTATGCTATTAAAACTTGATACTCATACTGATAGTATTATATTTATTGATTTATTCTATAGTTGATATTTCAATTTACATTAGACTTACTCTTACTCTTAGTAACTTTTAGCCTCTGTCTTAGATTTTGTCAATACAGTTACTGATTACTATTACTATTAGTATTAACATTAGGCCTACTGGTACTAGTCAAACTACCGGTTCCTTTTGTGATTTTTAAATTAGCTCAAAGTTTGATTTAAAATATAATGATAAAATCTTTATCACATTATGCAGGCTTACAGTTAGTGTTACTATCAAAACTCAATTGATAATCATATTTATATTCATAAAAGCATCACCTATAACCAAATTGAAATGAAAAATGTGACTAAATGTAAATGATTATAATGATGAAATATTAATGCGAGTTCATGATGATTCTATAGTTGACTGACTTAGTTTTTCAGTAAGTTACTTTTAGTCTTATTTAGTGAGTAGTAACACTAACTGAATGCATAAATAGTCTAAACTTTTTAATTTTATTATAAGATGAGCAAAAATTTATTCATATTTTAAAGTAATTCATTGAATTCAAATTGATTTTATAGTAAATGTCTCTAATAGACTCAGTTGCACTTAGCTAGCTTTTTTACTCAATTGAATGCCTGAGTGGTTAATAGTTATCTAAAGACATTGCTTCAAAATTGCCAATTGCAGATATGCTAGATATTCAAGTGCATAATGTGTAATTTTACTGATAATACTATGTTAATATAGAATAATCCGATATTCTGTACATTTTAGAAAGTGCACTTGTGAGGGCATTAGAGTGAAGACTTATACCTACACAACTCTACTACCTATCAATCTAATACTTCTAATGTAGACACTCCGAATTTTGGCTTGCAAGGTTATGGCTTCTGCTTATTTCATTCATAAAAAGGTTTGCAGTCTTTTAATGATGTGCTTGAAAATTATCAAGCATTTTTTTAATTTAAATTGTTCTGTTTAATTCAATAAATTTAAACGTTGATGAAATGCAGGATCACAATTAACTACTGTCATAATAGTACTACAACAGTGTTCAGCCAACTAAATTTTTATAATATAACTGGGTATAATTTCTAATCAAGCTACCGTTTCCTTTTGTTATTTAAAAAAAGTCAACATTGTACTTTCAGCTCTGGAATAGACAATAAGTGGGTAGATTTGCAGGATGGAGGTCAAGTAGCAGCATCTATAATTGCTAGAAAATCAACTGATGATAGTGATGAAGCTTTTGCCACATATATGATGTTATGTGTCCATACTCCGTAAACTCATATTATGAAGACCAAGAAAGTAGAAAGATGATAAGTGCCTTCTCTGCAAAAACCGTAGAAGCTATCTAATTTTTCTTTTCTTGATAAGAGTTAATTCAAGCATAATGGTTGTATCCAGGCTGGATTTTTTACTGCATTTAATTGGTTTTTTAAAATAATGTATTTGATGTTTTAAATGTGAATAATAATGCCTAATAAAACTCAAAAGTTCAAATAGCTGATTTTATGTTTATAATATTTTCAACATCTCAGCCAAATCAATTGCTAAATTTAGTTGCTGTTAGAGATTATAAAGATATTTATGAATGAACCTCGCATGATCTCATAATAGTCAAATAATTTTCTCATAAGTGTTCTACTCATAAAGCAATAATTATGAAACAGCACAGCTCAATAGCTGCAATTTGATATATTACAGAATATATTAGAGGAAAGGGAGGTATTCAATGTATAAGAGGAAGCAGCTGCCATTTTGTTTTATATGATTTCCTGCTGACTTGGATGCCTAATTTAAATATCTCAACACACAAACTTGCTGAAACATCTTCTTCTTTGCTGGAATTGTTAAACCTTTCAACCATTAAACAAAGTAAAAAGCAAATTGACAAATAAATTAGACAAAAAGTTTGGCGGCCATATTTGACCTAAATTTAAGTTGAGGCAGCATGAAATTTAGTTTAACAGAAAGCCCAAACTTTCACAATTATTTTAATACCAAATTTGTCACTATTCCTGTTATACAAAGACCCGTTGCTAAGGCTTGTAAATTGTAAACAAATAATTCTCAACTTATTCTAGAGTTGCCAACTTGAAACGCGATTTTCTCGAAACAGTAATTTAGAAATTCTAAAAACGTTAAGGTTTTTAAATACTGATATCTCGAGTTCTACTTATGCTAGAGACTTCAAATAAAGTGCAAAATGTTCAAAAAAGTCTGCTCTATCACTCCATAGTAATAACTAGGTATCACACATTTTATATACATCCCTTGTTTTGTGGTGCCAGGTCACATATATTACAGACTAGAGTATATATTACAGGGACTAAAGTATATATTACAGAGACTAGAGTATATATTACAGAGACTAGGGTATATATTACACACACTAGAGCAGATATTACAGGAACTAGAGTATATATTACACACTAGAGTATATATTACAGGGACTAAAGTATATATTACAGAGACTAGAGTATATATTACACACACTAGGGTATATATTACACACACTAGAGCAGATATTACAGGAACTAGAGTATATATTACACACACTAGAGTATATATTACAGGGACTAAAGTATATATTACAGAGACTAGAGTATATATTACACACACTAGGGTATATATTACACACACTAGGGTATATATTACACACACTAGGGTATATATTACACACACTAGGGTATATATTACACACACTAGGGTATATATTACACACACTAGGGTATATATTACAGCTACCTGTACAAGGCCCATGGCACTGTTACACTGGTAGTCACCAAACTTGGGGTTCGTAGCGACTGACATGACAGCTTGCGGAGTTTTCCCTCTCAGTTCTGGGAATGCTGACTTGATAGCCTCTGTGAAGAGATCAGTGAGAGAGCCAATGATGTCTAACATGTGGGGTTTCTTCACTGTATTGGCTTTTCTCTCTTCTGCCTCAACTGCCTTAATACACACAGTTACTATAACTACTCAGTATACTACACACAGTTACTATAACTACTCAGTATACCACACGCAGTTACTACTCAGTATACTACACACAGTCACTATAACTACTCAGTATACTACACACAGTTACTATAACTACTCAGTATACTACACACAGTTACTATAACTACTCAGTATACTACACACAGTTACTATAACTACTCAGTATACTACACACAGTTACTATAACTACTCAGTATAATACACACAGCTACTATAACTACTCAGTATAATACACACAGTTACTATAACTACTCAGTATACTACACACAGTTACTATAACTACTCAGTATACTACACACAGTTACTATAACTACTCAGTATACTACACACAGTTACTATAACTACTCAGTATACTACACACAGTTACTATAACTACTCAGTATACTACACACAGTTACTATAACTACTCAGTATACTACACACAGTTACTATAACTACTCAGTATACTACACACAGTTACTATAACTACTCAGTATACTACACACAGTCACTATAACTACTCAGTATACTACACACAGTCACTATAACTACTCAGTATACTACACACAATTACTATAACTACTCAGTATACTACACACAGTTACTATAACTACTCAGTATACTACACACAGTTACTATAACTACTCAGTATACTACACACAGTTACTATAACTACTCAGTATACTACACACAGTCACTATAACTACTCAGTATAATACACACAGTTACTATAACTACTCAGTATACTACACACAGTCACTAGTAAACTATCTACCCTGCTCAGAATGTTGCATCGATATCTCAGTTTAGCATTTTCTGCCCTTAAAGTAGCTAACTCCTCGGTCACCATGTCCTCCGATATCTCCCGTAGAGCAGACTCTGAGCATAGAGACTGCAGCTTCAACAACTCAGCTTCCATTTCTTTCACTTTTTCTTCCTATTCAATGTACAACAGGAAACACTATTACTATTACTAAAAGATTTAGTGTATATCCCTAACTTGGTGTATACCCCTAACTTGGTGTATATCCCTAACTTGGTGTATATCCCTAACTTGGTGTATACCCCTAACTTGGTGTATATCCCTAACTTGGTGTATATCCCTCACTTGGTGTACATCCCTAACTTGGTGTATATCCCTCACTTGGTGTATACCCCTAACTTGGTGCATATCCCTAACTTGGTGTATATCCCTAACTTGGTGTATACCCCTAACTTGGTGTATATCCCTAACTTGGTGTATACCCCTAACTTGGTGTACACCCCTAACTTGGTGTATATCCCTCACTTGGTGTACATCCCTAACTTGGTGTATATCCCTAACTTGGTGTATATCCCTAACTTGTCAACTCATTATTATCCAACAGTGGATTAGTGACAAGTCCAATAATCAGCTATCAAATTAGTGCCGTGATATGTTATGGCAATTGTTATTTAATAAAGTTCAACTATCCTTATGCTAGTTGCTTTTAATTTCACCATTAGTAAATATATGTGACAAAATAAAAATTTCAAAACAGCCAATCTTAAAGCTAAAGGCTTATTCTTTGCTTTTTAAGTTACTAAAAGTTACTAAAAGTAAAATAAATTTTGTATTTTATACTTCACTCTTGGTGACAAACAGTTATTCAAAATCTAACACCAGAACACAGTTGGAAATTATTTACACCTTTGCTTTTACTCTAAGTTAGTGATTAAAAAGTAAAAACAAATGTGCGTTAGAGAAGTTTGTCTAGTATATGAACACCTCTACTAATAGTAACGATTTATCCCATACTGATACTCATTACTCACAGTTACTGGTTATAAAATATACTAATACTAAATCTAATAGTAATAGTAATAATAATTATAATATTAAAACTAATTTTTTTAGTAATAGTAATATTTTTATTTATATTAATTAGGTATTATCAATTATAGAAAAACTTATTAAAATTGCTTTCAATATATACTAGAATCTAGGCCTACAAGTAATACTAATACTAATGTAATAGTTATAGTAATACTAATTGAGTAATACTAATAGTAATAGTAATACTAATAGTAACACTAATACCAATAGTAATAGTAATACTAATAGTAATACTAATACTAATAGTCACTTAGAGTTAGTGTCGCAAGTATTAGTATTGCCCTCAATTTGATTGTGAAACAAAGAAAACTACGTACTAGTACTACCTAAAACTTATATGCTAAATTATTTGTGCCTCATGTTTACGCTTATAGTTTTTTAACTTTAAGACTAAAGGTAAAAGTAAATACTAAATTACTTACAGACTTCAAAGTTTGTCTTGCAAAGCCTTCAACTTCCTCTGGTGATAATTCCATTATGATTATATTTATTAATTTCAATTTGAGCTCAGATCGACTTCGAGTTATTATTATAGAGCAAAGTGCAAAAAATGAGAGTCCAAACTAATTATGTAGTTTAATAGTTTGGTGTTGATTTCTGTGGGTGGATTGAAGGGAACTTCTCAGTTAGTGATACGTTAGGTTAGATTATCCTTACAGGATACGGTGTTCAAAAATGGTGTTGGCAATGCCAATGTGCTGCGTGATGAAATCCTATGAATAAATAACGAATCAGTGTATTTTAACAATTCACAAATAGAGTAATGGAATCGTTAATTACACACTAATTATTACACGGCACGCTATTCGTTAAGTGTTGCTCAGCCATGTCCTTCTGGTGTTTTAATATTGCGCGGGACAACGCATACGTTTTTATCATTTTCAAAATAATAACAAAATTACAATGTGTCGCTTAGTTTTGGGGTTGCAAAATGTGATCTTGATGCAATCATATAATCGCAATCATTATTAGCTTTTCAACTGCCAATCACAGTCTCTGCTATGGCGCACCATTGGGCCTCATCATTACCTCCTTTGGGTGATCCCTTGTATTTTCTTTACTTTATGTATATATATTGATGAAATAAACAAACAAACGGTAACCTAATAAATATATTTTTTAACCACATAGGCTTTTATTAAAATTCAGCAAGGAACTAAACTAAATAAACAAAACTCATTACCCATATGATTAACTTTCCCTCTTTAGCTGTAGTCTTTATAATTCAGAGCATAAAGAATTTAATAGGTACTATAATTATTTTCTGATCACATTAAGGTGGCAATGAAACAGTAAAAAATTACTAATCATTTGTCATTTTTGGTTTTCATAAGTTTTTAAATAACACCCATCAGCATCCCTAATATTGTAGCATTCATCCGTTGAAACCAAAATATATTGAAATATCAGAGCACTTATTAAAACTTATTATAGTAACATATACATTATAATGTACTTAGGCTATTACTCAACAGTTTATTAGTGAAAGTATACTATTTCTATTATCAAGCACTAACTAGCACTATAAGAGCGGCATATGTTGTATGATATACTGCAGTAAAGACAGCTTGCAGGCAAGTAGATTAACAGAGTGTTAAGGTTGGCGATGGCTGTATGTTCACTCATTAGTTGAGCTCTAGGGGAGGTTATTATTGATGGTTTTTACTCTTAGTGTAGAGTACAGGGCGTCCCAATCCACGTACCACAGTTCAAGTTCTCTCTGCTCATTAGGATCGAAGGCTAGCCTGCCATGCATTACTCTCTTGTTGTCAAAGGCCAAAATATAGCCTGTGAGAATAAGCATGTATAATGTCACATCATATAGTAACATATTATCACATATATGCTGAGTGAATATTACTCACATACTGTGCTGTATATAACATATAAATTGAATAAACTACATTATAAATACAAGTAATACTAAAAATTATTTACCTGGTTTAATTTTCACTGTAATTGCGCAGTCATAGAGAATTTTGTAAAACTGCTTAAAGGCCATGATGAATTGTTCATACTCTTCCGCTGTCCCTCCAAAGAAGGTGCTGTGAGAGGGGTTGGACCATCTTATATACTCTGGTTCTCCATCTTCGTTTAGATTGATGATCGGACAGCTGTTGGTGTGATAAAATTGAGGCCGGTCTCTGTAAGCGATCACACCATCTGCGCGGTTGTTTGTTTCTGTGAGTATCTTGTAATATTCTGGATGTTTCTCCCTCAATACATTGGCAGCTTTTATACCATCAACTAAGACACTGTCTCCTCCTTTAGCTGCCTCTTTTATACCATGTAGCATTTGAATCTAGAGTAAGTCAGTGTTGCATAATATGTGTCAGTGTTATATAATATGTGTCAGTGTTAGATAATATGAGTCAGTGTTATATAATATGTGTCAGTGTTATATAACATGAGTCAGTGTTATATAATGTGTGTCAGTGTTATATAATATGTGTCAGTGTTAGATAATACGTGTCAGTGTTATATAATATGTGTCAGTGTTAGATAATATGAGTCAGTGTTATATAATATGTGTCAGTGTTATATAATATGTGTCAGTGTCATATAATATGTGTCAGTGTTATATAATATGTGTCAGTGTTATATAATATGTGTCAGTGTTATATAATATGTGTCAGTGTTATATACTATGTGTCAGTGTTATATACTATGTGTCAGTGTTATATGATATGTGTCAGTGTTATATAATATGTGTCAGTGTTAGATAATACGTGTCAGTGTTATATAATATGTGTCAGTGTTAGATAATATGAGTCAGTGTTATATAATATGAGTCAGTGTTATATAATATGTGTCAGTGTCAGATAATGAGTCAGTGTTATATAATATGTGTCAGTGTTATATAATATGTGTCAGTGTCAGATAATGAGTCAGTGTTATATAATATGTGTCAGTGTTATATAATATGTGTCAGTGTTATATAATATGTGTCAGTGTTATATAATATGTGTCAGTGTTATATAATATGTGTCAGTGTCAGATAATGAGTCAGTGTTATATAATATGTGTCAGTGTTATATAATATGTGTCAGTGTTATATAATATGTGTCAGTGTTATATAATATGTGTCAGTGTTATATAATATGTGTCAGTGTTATACAATATGTGTCAGTGTTATATAATGTGTGTCAGTGTTATATAATATGTGTCAGTGTCATATATTATGAGTCAGTGTCATATAATGAGTCAATGTCATATAACATGAATATGAAATGGGAAAAGGAGGTGGGACAAGAGATGAACAGTTACCTGGGGACAGGATATCAAATAAGTGTCGTCTATATGCAACTCCAACTCTCCAGATGTGGTTGCTACATTGACCTGGTTCTTGAGACTTTTTATTGTCAGCACAGATCTACAATTATATATATATAATATTTTATATGATATTACATAATAATATTATATATAATATTATATATAACATTATATATATAATATTATCATGATATTATATATAACATTACATATTATTATGTATATAATGTTATATATGCTCATATTACATATATAAGTAATCGTATTATATATGTATATACTCATATTATATTATATAGATAATCATATTATATATGTATATACTCATATCATATATGTATATACTCATATTATATATGTATATACTCATATTATATATATAAGTAATCGTATTATATATGTATATACTCATATTACATATATATAGATAATCATATCATATATGTATATACTCATATTATATATGTATATACTCATATTATATATGTATATACTCATATCATATATGTATATACTCATATTATATATGTATATACTCATAGTACATATGTATATACCCATATTATATATGTATATACTCATATTATATATGTATATACTCATATTATATATGTATATACTCATAGTACATATTACCCATAATGAGTGCTCACTGGTCTCAGTCCTGTCCTCTCACCAAACTCCTCATTCACATACTTGTCAGGTGAGTCAGTAATGAGAAATATTCCGTCAACAATCAGTGACTTAGCAAATTTCTCAAATCCTCCAAATGTTTCAGTTACCTACAAAGAGATGAGACCATCAGCATACCTTACTCAGTAGTGTACAGTACCTTACTCAGTAGTATGCAGTACCTTACTCAGTAGTGTACAGTACCTTACTCAGTAGTATACAGTACCTTACTCAGTAGTGTACAGTACCTTACTCAGTAGTGTACAGTACCTTACTCAGTAGTATACAGTACCTTACTCAGTAGTATACAGTACCTTACTCAGTAGTATACAGTACCTTACTCAGTAGTATGCAGTACCTTACTCAGTAGTGTACAGTACCTTACTCAGTAGTGTACAGTACCTTACTCAGTAGTGTACAGTACCTTACTCAGTAGTATGCAGTACCTTACTCAGTAGTGTACAGTACCTTACTCAGTAGTATACAGTACCTTACTCAGTAGTATACAGTACCTTACTCAGTAGTATACAGTACCTTACTCAGTAGTATGCAGTACCTTACTCAGTAGTGTACAGTACCTTACTCAGTAGTGTACAGTACCTTACTCAGTAGTGTACAGTACCTTACTCAGTCATCACTTGTATATCAAGTACTTTACCTGCTGATATGAGTCTGAATTCACAACCATTTCAACAGAGTCTGGCCATGGTTTAATCGGAAAGAGCATTAGACTCTTTCTTCGCTCCAAGTTGCCTTCTCTTGTCATTCTTCTGTTATACAACCAGCTGATAGTGTAAGTTGATGTGTGATCATCACTGAACTTACAACGTATGCTCGAACAGTCCTACAAACACATAATAATATGATATCATCACCTAGCTATAGTATGATATCATCACCTAGCTATAGTATGATATCATCACCTAGCTATAGTATGATATCATCACCTAGCTATAGTATGACATCATCACCTAGCTATAATATGACATCACCTAGCTATAGTATGATATCATCACCTAGCTATAGTATGACATCATCACCTAGCTATAGTATGATATCATCACCTAGCTATAATATGATATCATCACCTAGCTATAGTATGATATCATCACCTAGCTATAGTATGATATCATCACCTAGCTATAGTATGACATCATCACCTAGCTATAATATGACATCACCTAGCTATAGTATGATATCATCACCTAGCTATAGTATGACATCATCACCTAGCTATAGTATGACATCATCACCTAGCTATAATATGACATCACCTAGCTATAGTATGACATCATCACCTAGCTATAGTATGACATCACCTAGCTATAGTATGACATCACCCAGCTATAGTATGATATCATCACCATGGCAGCTGGGAGTACTATTACACTCACCTCCATCACGCACACAGACACCAGTTGCACATCTTGCTCTACTAGTGTTCTAAAATTAGAAACAAAGTTATGAAATGTCGGCCCAAAACACTCAGTACACTGACAGTTGTGTCGTAGCCACTCCCCTGGGTACTCCAGAACCTGCAGTAAGTAAACATGCACATGTTATATTTCTCTCTATACACACTTCTATATCATATGTTTTATATACTATATATGCTGTAACATGCTATATACTCTCTCTCTACTATATACTCTATGTAATATATGCTCTCTATATGTTATATATACTATATGTTATACACTTTATGTAACATATATGTTATATCTTATCTATGTTAACATAATATTATATGTTTAATACATCGTAATTACTACCTCATTATTTATAGTGACCTTCAGTCTTCTGCTGCCACTGCTGCTGCTGCCAATGCAGCTGCTGCCAATGCCTGCTTCCCCAAGCACAAGCTGTCTGCGTGGCAACAGGTCATCAGGATAAAAAGCTAGACCCGGTGATGAGGAAATCTCACTCATTCTTAACTCTTCAGTGTGCCCGCAACTTTATGTGTGTACGTCAGTAGCTGTATATGTGTAAGTAAGTAGCTGTATAAGTGTAAGTAGCTGTATATGTGTAAGTCAGTAGCTGAACTGTATGTCATATAGCTGACTGACTTGTAGTATAACACAGACTAGCTGAATGTTTATCTTGGAATAGACTTTATAATTACACATATATATAAACATATACATATATATATAAACAAGGGTTTACTCTATAAATAAACAGTTGACTTTGATAACACAGACTGCTGTCTGCATTATGTCATGCAGTGCATAGTATAGTATATGCAAGAGTTCTCTGTATCACAACATACAGTTAGTATATAATTATATCAAGTTATATTATGATGTTGCATATAACATGTTAATTGTTTGTGTGAGATGAGTATAGTAGCAGTAGAAGTGGCAACGTACCGGTGCTTTGGTAGAAAGTGGTAATCAAAGAAGTAAAGTTGAGAGAAAAGTGGGTAAGGAAATTAATCTGTATTAGAGATTAGAATATTCCAAAAATATCATTTCACAAAAAACAGTTAGTTAGTAAAAGATGCAGAGAAATCAGTGAATGAAAAGATAAACTATTTTATCACAACATTTAAACATGAGTGCCGGACGAATGTTCCCTAACGAAGTCTAAATACTTGCACCATCTTCAGTTTCTTTCTTCAACTTTCTCATTTCTGATTTACTGTGAAGTTTCCCTTCGACACCAAACTTGAGAGAGATGAAATGAGCAAGTGTCAAGGCTGCTGTCATTGTGCAGACGACAAAGAACAGTGCATACATTAGGGTTATGGGGCCCGTCAGTCTGAATAGAGTGGTGACTGTAGTGGGCAATACCAGCAGTCCACAGCATCGGCCAACCATTATTATAGCCAAAATATAGTTGTTTCCTGTCAAATCACAAAACAATATTGACATCTCACCTGTCTATACTATATATAACAATGACATCTCACCTGTCTATACTCTATATAACATTAACATCTCATCTGTCTATACTCTATATAACATTAACATCTCACCTGTCTATACTCTATATAACAATAACATCTCAGCTGTCTATACTCTATATAACAATGACATCTCACCTGTCTATACTCTATATAACATTAACATCTCACCTGTCTATACTCTATAACAATGACATCTCACCTGGCAAATGCTTGGCTGCCCAGGATACTGTCGCACCATTTATAGTGGCAAATGATAGACCCAAGAGAACAGTGAAAGTCCACAGTACACCTGGGGACCTACTAGAGAAAAACAGAAGGGCGGCAGCTGCTATGCCCCCAACTATCATGTCTATTAGTAGGAGCTTAAATGGAGAAATCAGCTTTGCTATCCAAATACCTGAAAATATAAAAATATAGCACACACTGTAAGATACATATGTAGGGAGTATATAATACTGTAAGCAGATAGATATGTAGAGAGTATATAATACTGTAAGCAGATATATATGTAGGGAGTATATAATACTGTAAGCAGATAGATATGTAGGGAGTATATGATACTGTAAGCAGATAGATATGTAGAGAGTATATACTGTAAGCAGATAGATATGTAGGGAGTATATAATACTGTAAGCAGATATATATGTAGAGAGTATATACTGTAAGCAGATATATATTTAGAGAGTATATACTGTAAGCAGATAGATATGTAGAGAGTATATACTACTGTAAGCAGATATATATGTAGGGAGTATATAATACTGTAAGCAGATATATATGTAGGGAGTATATAATACTGTAAGCAGATATATATGTAGAGAGTATATAACACTGTAAGCAGATAGATATGTAGAGAGTATATACTGTAAGCAGATATATATGTAGGGAGTATATACTGTAAGCAGATAGATATGTAGGGAGTATATAATACTGTAGGCAGATAGATATGTAGAGAGTATATAATACTGTAAGCAGATATATATGTAGGGAGTATATGATACTGTAAGCAGATAGATATGTAGAGAGTATATAATACTGTAAGCAGATAGATATGTAGGGAGTATATAATACTGTAAGCAGATATATATGTAGGGAGTATATAATACTGTAAGCAGATATATATGTAGAGAGTATATAATACTGTAAGCAGATATATATGTAGAGAGTATATAATACTGTAAGCAGATAGATATGTAGGGAGTATATAATACTGTAAGCAGATATATATGTAGAGAGTATATACTGTAAGCAGATATATATGTAGAGAGTATATAATACTGTAAGCAGATAGATATGTAGAGAGTATATACTGTAAGCAGATAGATATGTAGGGAGTATATAATACTGTAAGCAGATATATATGTAGGGAGTATATAATACTGTAAGCAGATATATATGTAGAGAGTATATAATACTGTAAGCAGATATATATGTAGAGAGTATATAATACTGTAGGCAGATAGATATGTAGAGAGTATATAATACTGTAAGCAGATATATATGTAGGGAGTATATGATACTGTAAGCAGATAGATATGTAGAGAGTATATAATACTGTAAGCAGATAGATATGTAGAGAGTATATACTGTAAGCAGATAGATATGTAGGGAGTATATAATACTGTAAGCAGATATATATGTAGGGAGTATATAATACTGTAAGCAGATATATATGTAGAGAATATATACTTTGGCTCACCATTAAGTCTACCAAAACACATGGAGGCCCAGAAAAGGGACGACAGGTAAACACCTTGAGTCTTGGTGAAGTGGAGGGGACCGAGTATAGCGAAGGTAGTGAGGAGGTTACTGTAAGTGTCTTGTATGCCAAAGTAGAGCAGACACTGTATGAATATCAGAATGATGGCAATGAGCAGTGGTGCTGTACAGTCTTGCAGTGAAAGCGACTCCGAATGAGATGAGTCTATCTTAGTGTTTCTAACAGAGCTGCCACTTTGGTAGTAGAGGGCAAAGAAGGAGCTAGCTGGGACACACAGCACCAGTCCTATTATGACGTAATAGAAGTAGACGTGAGTCTTTGTAAAGAGCTGTGTCTCAGGTGGAACAGCAGAGCTTGTGTTATCTATGCTGAGGTTGGTGTGTATCGAGTATTCTGGGAGTAGTTGTGGAGTTGTACTCGTCAACTCAAAGTTTGCTTTGCTGAAAACATAAGTGTGTGTTACAGAGTAAGTACTGCAAGTACTATACACAGTAGAGTAAGTACTGTAAGTACACAGTAGAGTAAGTACTGTATATACACAGTAGAGTAAGTATTTTATGTACACAGTAGAGTAAGTACTGTATGTACACAGTAGAGTAAGTATTTTATGTACACAGTAGAGTAAGTACTGTATGTACACAGTAGAGTAAGTATTTTATGTACACAGTAGAGTAAGTACTGTATGTATACAGTAGAGTAAGTATTGTATGTACACAGTAGAGTAAGTACTGTATGTACACAGTAGAATAAGTATTGTATGTACACAGTAGAGTAAGTACTGTATGTACACAGTAGAATAAGTATTGTATATACACAAATAAGTACATTTCTTACTTTCCATAGAGGTGCGTGTTTACAAGTCTTGGCTGCTCTCCCTGATGGTTAATTTCTTGCTTAGCTAAGTTGGAGAGGAAGGGGCGTGCAATGAACGGCCCGCAAACGCTGCCAATAGAAACTCCCAAGTAGGCTGCCTGTAGAAACATACCATTTCTATTCTTCCCACCAATGCGAATGCATGTGGCGCAAACTCCTATGGAAAAGCAAAAAAGTGAATGCAGAGTTACATAATCTTAGCTTTGTCGGTAGTATAGTGTAGCACATAGTGTAGTATTGTATATAGTGTAGTGTCATATGTAGTGTAGTGTATATAGTGTAGTATGTAGTGTATATAGTGTAGTATGTAGTGTATATAGTGTAGTATGTAGTGTATATAGTGTAGTGTTGTATAACCTGTGGTATTGTAATATCATGCTCACCTATACCCACAACTCCTATGGCAAAGCCCTGACCAATGAACATTAGACACATAACCACGGCACTTCTAAAAGCCGGGATGAGCGCCGAGAATATGGCCTGAGAGAAGAGGCACATAGAAAGTGCAAACTCGTTGTTGATCCTGCAAATATTATGTTGATAGACGTAAGTAGTAAGTAAACTAGTGTAAGTAGTAAGTAAACTGTGTAAGTAGTAAGTAAACTAGTGTAAGTAGTAAGTAAACTAGTGTAAGTAGCAAGTAAACTAGTGTAAGTAGTAAGTAAACTAGTGAAAGTAGTAAGTAAACTAGTGTAAGTAGTAAGTAAACTAGTGTAAGCAGTAAGTAAACTAGTGTAAGTAGTAAGTAAACTAGTGTAAGTAGTAAGTAAACTAGTGTAAGTAGTAAGTAAACTAGTGTAAGTAGTAAGTAAACTAGTGTAAGCAGTAAGTAAACTAGTGTAAGCAGTAAGTGAACTAGTGTAAGTAGTAAGTAAACTAGTGTAAGTAGTAAGTAAACTAGTGTAAGCAGTAAGTAAACTAGTGTAAGTAGTAAGTAAACTAGTGTAAGCAGTAAGTAAACTAGTGTAAGCTGTAAGTAAACTAGTGTAAGCAGTAAGTAAACTAGTGTAAGTAGTAAGTAAACTAGTGTAAGTAGTGAGTAAACTAGTGTAAGTAGTGAGTGAACTAGTGTAAGTAGTAAGTAAACTAGTGTAAGTAGTAAGTAAACTAGTGTAAGTAGTAAGTAAACTAGTGTAAGCAGTAAGTAAACTAGTGTAAGTAGTGAGTAAACTAGTGTAAGTAGTAAGTAAACTGTGTAAGTAGTAAGTAAACTAGTGTAAGTAGTAAGTAAACTAGTGAAAGTAGTAAGTAAACTAGTGTAAGTAGTAAGTAAACTAGTGTAAGTAGGAAGTAAACTAGTGTAAGTTGTAAGTAAACTAGTGTAAGTAGTAAGTAAACTAGTGTAAGTAGTAAGTAAACTAGTGTAAGTAGTAAGTAAACTAGTGTAAGTAGTAAGTAAACTAGTGTAAGTAGTAAGTAAACTAGTGTAAGTAGTAAGTAAACTAGTGTAAGTAGTAAGTAAACTAGTGTAAGTAGTAAGTAAACTAGTGTAAGTAGTAAGTAAACTAGTGTAAGTAGTAAGTAAACTAGTGTAAGGAGTAAGTAAACTAGTGTAAGTAGTAAGTAAACTAGTGTAAGTAGTAAGTAAAGGATAAAAAAAATCTGATGACTTACTCTTGAAGAACTTTCTTAGCTAGCAAGGAACCAATGAGAAAGCCTGTAGACTGAGATACAAAGATCCATGCAGCCTGTGGTACTGTGAAATGAGCAATCTGTCTCAGGTCAATCAATGTGGGTCCCACAGAGTTCAGGCAAAGACCCTAGAGATATACATGTTATTACTTATTATGGAAGTGTGGTATGATATTCAATAAAGATAGACCGAGTTCCAAGAAATATGAATGTGAATATTCCAAAATGTTAGATTAATACAATAAATGAAGCTGCAAAATATTATGAATGTTGAGCCATAGAAATGTTTCATTTGGGATTTCCCAGAAATATGGGAAAATATTTAAATTACATTCAAATGGAGTGAGCAATGTAAATTCAGAGTTGTCTTCACCTGTTTCTATGCATGTTGATATATGCGACGAATAAATACATATATGACATATAAATATATGACGTATAAAAATATATGATTCATACATATATCTGTATGTTATTTACTTTTAACCAATTGCTGGTAAGACAGAAAGAAAAACTAAAATAAAAAAGTGAATTACAAATAACGCTAATTTTCATGCTCATAGATATTCCTCCAGACAGAATCAATTGAGAAGGTAACTCCATAGTAACAATATTTTCTCAACTAAACCTTCTGTTGATAGACTACAATGGACACTTATCCTTTCAACGAATACAACATCCAAATGAACTGTAGAATTCAACACTTACCCCTCTCAACTGTTGAATTCAACCCTTATCTTTCTCATCTGTTGAATTCCACACTTACCCTCATCAACTGTTGAATTCAACACTTATCTTTCCCAACTGTTGAATTCCACAGTTACCCTCCTCAACTGTTGAATTCAACACTTACCCTTTTCAACTGTTGAATTCAACACTTACCCCTCTCAACTGTTGAATTCAACATTTACCCCTCTCAACTGTTGAATTCAACACTTTCCCCTCTCAACTGTTGAATTCAACACTTATCTTTCCCAACTGTTGAATTCCACAGTTACCCTCCTCAACTGTTGAATTCAACACTTACCCTTTTCAACTGTTGAATTCAACACTTACCCCTCTCAACTGTTGAATTCAACATTTACCCCTCTCAACTGTTGAATTCAACACTTTCCCCTCTCAACTGTTGAATTCAACACTTACCCTTCCAACAAATGCCAGAATACAGATAATCAGCTCAATGACAATTTTTTTAGTGATAGGTTCTTCATCTTCTTGCTCGAAATTTTCTGTCCGTAGCTTCTTCTGGAACCTTCCTTCTTCTGAGTCGGTTTCAATTGTGTCATAGCTGTCCTTTACCTCATTCTGTAATAATACAACTGTCCTTTACCTCATTCTGTTATAATACAACTGTCCTTTACCTCATTCTGTAATAATACAACTGTCTTTAACCTTATTCTATGATAATGCATGTATTAAGTTCACATTGCCAAGCATATCTACAGCACTCTCCACGCAAAGTATTACTTATTTTTATTCTCTTTACAATTAGAGAACACTTGTAGTGATAGTAAAGGAAAATTGTTCATGACATAACAATATGATAAAGAGCATCCACTATTTTTTGAACAGTAACTCTACAGCTACATTATACTACAACGCAATGTGATCAAATTAAGTTTCAGTTTAATATACTTTCACAAGCGATTGACACTTAGGTCATTCCACTCTACAAAGGTTACTGACAGAGAATTTCTCAACCACGCAAATAAATATACATCTCAACAGGTATATGGTATACTTAACAGGTATATAGCATACTCAACAGGTATATAGTATACTCAACAGGTATATGGTATACTCAACAGGTATATACTATACTCAACAGGTATATAGTATACTCAACAGGTATATACTATACTCAACAGGTATATACTATACTCAACAGGTATATAGTATACTCAACAGGTATATACTATACTCAACAGGTATTTACATATAAGAAAGATTTGTCACCCTATTAGTTAATTGTCTGTTGCAAAACATACATAATCTATTAATATGGTTCCACGTGTCATCTTTAAACAAATTCTTTGAATTGATTAATATTTAAGGAAGTTATTCGGAGATGTGTTGTGGTAGATGAGATGTACCCACAATGCAACACTCTTCTAGCATTGATTGATCACATCCTCTTCCTTTTACCTGCGTGAGTTGTACACGTGACGAGCTTGTCCCAGAGTATGTATACAATACACTTACTACATACGTGTACACTAGCTGTGTGTATTCTACTAACTCTGCGGTCACATGACCAAAATCTACCAGCAGTATTTTCAGCTAATGTTGCTGTTAAGATAATGAGCCGAATTTTAGCTAGTAAATGTTCTCAACAATCTATAATATACTTACTGCTGGATTGTTATATAATGTAGAAGGTGGTAAAACAACTGCACATTACCTCAATCTGCTCACCTGTGGTCATTTGATGTTATGCAATGTCTTTCAAGTTCAGCTAAATAATATTATGTTATTTCACACTTGCTTAGATATCAACTCCATCACACACAGTTATGCAGTCACATAGTCACGCAGTCACACAGTCACACAGCCACACAGTCACACAGCCACATAGTCACATAGTCACATAGTCACATAGTCACACAGTCACATAGTCACACAGTCACACAGTCACACAGTAACACAGTCACATAGTCACACAGCCACATAGTCACACGTTGCACATTTTATACTGGCACACTCAAGTTGTTGACTGATAACGCTTAAAGTCATTTTGGAAATGATGGAAGGCTGATCTCACCCTATTCTGATAAAGTTGCAATAGAAACAATTTTACAAGATATGACAATTGTTCAGTCGAACTGGTGATGCTAAAAACTGAAACCTTTGAGAAATATACAGTATACACTACACAGTACACAGTATACACTACACACTGCACAGTATACACTACACAGTACATACTACACAGTATACACTACACAGTACACACTACACAGTATACACTACACAGTACATACTACACAGTATACACTACACAGTACACACTACACAGTACACAGTATACACTACACAGTACACACTACACAGTATACACTACACAGTACATACTACACAGTATACACTACACAATACACACTACACAGTACACAGTATACACTACACAGTACACACTACACAGTACACACTACACAGTACACACTACACAGTATACACTACACAGTACATACTACACACTACACAGTACACACTACACACTACACAGTACACACTACACAGTATACACTACACAGTATACACTACACAGTATACACTACACAGTACACAGTATACACTACACACTGCACAGTACACACTACACAGTATACACTACACACTACACAGTATACACTACACAGTATACACTACACAGTATACACTACACAGTACACAGTATACACTACACACTGCACAGTACACACTACACAGTATACACTACACACTACACAGTACACACTACACAGTATACACTATACAATATACACTACACAGTATACACTACACAGTATACACTATACAATATACACTACACAGTATACACTACACAGTATACACTATACAATATACACTACACAGTATACACTACACAGTATACACTATACAATATACACTACACAGTATACACTACACACTACACAGTATACACTACACAGTACACACTACACAGTACACAGTACACACTACACACTGCACAGTACACACTACACAGTACACAGTATACACTACACACTGCACAGTGCACACTACACAGTACACACTACACACTACACAGTACACACTACACAGTATACACTACACAGTACACAGTATACACTACACAGTACACAGTATACACTACACACTGCCCAGTACACACTACACAGTACACACTACACACTACACAGTACACACTACACAGTACACACTATACAGTATACAAGCACAGTATACACTACACAGTATACACAGTATACACTACACAGTATACGCTACACAGTATACACTACACAGTATACAGTATACACTACACAGTATACACTACACAGTATACACTACACACTGCACAGTACACACTACACAGTACACACTACACACTACACACTACACAGTACACACTACACAGTACACACTATACAGTATACAAGCACAGTACACACTACACAGTACACAGTACACACTGCACACTACACAGTACACACTACACACTATACAGTACACACTATACAGTACACACTACACAGTACACACTATACACTACCCAGCATACAAGCACAGTAGCTAGCTTGCGATTTGCTAAGGTTGAGATAGGCTGCAGTATTTCTTCAAATAGTCATAATGACCCAATAAACAAGCAAACATACAATTCTTTGTCAATAACTGCCTAATCATTTCCTTTACACGATTGTGGAAGTTGATTGATGAAGTTGAATAGTCTCTCAATACATACTGTGATACAATAATATATTCTATATATTATATTACACACTGTAATATAATATATTCTATATATTATATTACATACTGTAATATATTATATAGAATATATTATATTACATACTATAATATATTATATAGAATATATTATATTACATACTGTAATACAATATATTCAATGTATTATATTACATACTGTAATGTAATATATTCCATATATTATATTACATACTGTAATGTAATATATTCTATATATTATATTACATACTGTAATGTAATATATTCTATATATTATATTACATACTGTAATGTAATATATTCTATATATTATATTACATACTGCAATATAATATATTATATATATATTATATTACATACTGTAATATAATATATAGAATATATTACATTACAGTATGTAATATAATATATATATTATAACACATAATGTAATATAATATATTCTACTAGCTACTGTAAAGTTTCTAAATTCTCACCTCAAGCAGAGGAGGAGAGTCCAGTCTGATTACGTGGCCAAATCTACTGAATCTTTCTACTGAGTGCCGGTTGACCATTATTAAGGAAACTGACTACAGCTGACACAACTACTGAGTATAGCTGACACAACTACTGACTATAGCTGACACAACTACTGACTATAGCTGACACAACTACTGACTATAGCTGACACAACTACTGACTATAGCTGACACAACTACTGACTATAGCTGACACAACTACTGACTATAGCTGACACAACTACTGACTATAGCTGACACAACTACTGACTATAGCTGACACAACTACTGACTATAGCTGACACAACTACTGACTACAGCTGACACAACTACTGACTACAGCTGACACAACTACTGACTATAGCTGACACAACTACTGACTATAGCTGACACAACTACTGACTATAGCTGACACAACTACTGACTATAGCTGACACAACTACTGACTATAGCTGACACAACTACTGACTATAACTGACACAACTACTGACTATAGCTGACACAACTACTGACTATAACTGACACAACTACTGACTATAGCTGACACAACTACTGGGTATTGCTGACTATAGCTGATGCAACAGTGATCTGTTCTGCCATTTCCTGGATAATTTGTCTCTTTTATGTTTTGGAATGCTATCAGTAGCCCAGAATCCTAGCATACACTCGGGTGTTTATTATAGTCCCAACAGCAGTGTATAGCTCTACTGTATAATCCCAACAGCAGTGTATAGCTCTACTGTATAATCCCAACAGCAGTGTATAGCTCTACTGTATAGTCCTAACAACAGTGTATAGCTCTACTGTATAGTCCCAACAACAGTGTATAGCTCTACTATAGTCCCACTTAGTCTGCTAGTGGAAGTGGCTTTACTTTGCAGTAACCAATATTGATCCACATGCAACTGGTATCCCTTGCAGCTTGCTAACAAATATGTAATACACTAATACACGTGTATATTATACTAACACTATATAGCCTCCGCTACAGTATATTGTATCAACTATATGTTGTAGTGTCAATGCCACTTTTTATTAGTGCATCAATAGTAATAATGAGCATTCATATACGCATCAAGGGCATTTCCACTAGCCAATCAGACGCATTCGCTCAATCGATTGCTCACATGCATCTAACAGCTGTAATTCATACGTTATATTAATAATTTAACTATTTCAACTCCAACGGACAATTGGGCATTAAACAGCTTGCTGGAATGTTAGAAACCAGCATGTTCTCGGCAATAGGTTTATTTGTGTACTAGTAGCAGCTTTAGCTTTTTGGATATAAGTCAATATCTACTGCTTTACCACCTTAATACAGCTGCACAATCAATACTTTGTATACCAACAGCAAGCCAGTTGCTTAACAATAATATCATGAAACCAACTTCTAACCAGAAACTACCATCACTAGAAAAATGCTTTGACTGGCAGCTTATAGAAGCATTATATGTTATTATGTATTATATTATATTATTATGTATTATAATTATTATATTATATTATTATGTATTATATTATATTATTATGTACTATATTATATTATTATGTTTTATATTATGTTATTATGTTTTATATTATATTATTATATACTATATTATATTATTATGTATTATAGTGTTGTTAGGTATGAGCAGCTAACTCCTACACCTGAGTAATAAAGGTCACTTGAAAACTATATAAAAAGCTATATGGATGAGATAACTCTCAAATACTCATTTAAAGTTTGCAGAGAATGTATGAAACTTCCCTCCAATGAGCATTGAATATTATATATAGCTACAAAATTACATTTCCCTATTATCACCACTTTCATATTATTATATTACCATAATATTATACTACCACATCATATCACCACACTATAGCATTACTGCAATAATTCATGACCACTTTATTAGCTATAAGGCTTCAATACGCTAAATTTCTAATATCAACAGGAAAGAAGGGTAGAATCTTACTATAAATACCAAATTACTGCTGCATTTCTGTGAGCACATCATTTCAAATATTTTATGAGAATTATTTAACCCTATTACAATATTTGTGGAGTTATCTAAGCTCTGTTAGGATTGGTGGAATTATCTAACCTCTGCAAATGTGCTTGTGGAGTTATCTTCTGCCTGATCATAAGACTGGTAAGTCTTGGGTTGAATATTCAGCGCAATGTCTTCTTTCTGATCATAGCTGTAGTGTGCTGACTTAGTCAGCTCTGCTGTCTCCGGATCAGCCTCTCTTTCACTTGCATTAGACTCCCTCACAAACTGACCAATCAGATGCCTCCATTCAGGCATGCTAGAATTTAATGTTGTACTCTATAAAAAATATACTGTATAATAAATACATTATGTAATAGCTATACTATATAGTAGAGATGCGGTATTATAAATATTCTATATACTAGATAAACTATATATTATATAATAACTATATTATATTATTATGGTCAATTACATCTATGTAAATATACTGAGTGAAGTCTATGCTTCCCCTCAACCAATTTTACTGGATATAGTATAGGCCTACTATTCTGTTTTTAAACTTTCTTTATCTACTTACTCTATATACTCTATATATATTGTACTTACTCTATGTAGTATAGTAATATATTGTACTTACTCTATGTAGTATAGTAATATATTATACTTACTCTATGTAGTATAGTAATATATTATACTTACTCTATGTAGTATAGTAATATATTATACTTACTCTATATACTCTATATATATTGTACTTACTCTATGTAGCATAGTAATATATTATACTTACTCTATGTAGTATAGTAATATATTGTACTTACTCTATGTAGTATAGTAATATATTATACTTGCTCTATGTAGCATAGTAATATATTATACTTACTCTATGTAGTATAGTAATATATTGTACTTACTCTATATACTCTATATATATTGTACTTACTCTATGTAGCATAGTAATATATTATACTTACTCTATGTAGCATAGTAATATATTGTACTTACTCTATGTAGTATAGTAATATATTGTACTTACTATATGTAGTATAGTAATATATTGTACTTACTCTATATAGTATAGTAATATATTGTACTTACTCTATGTAGTATAGTAATATATTGTACTTACTCTATGTAGTATAGTAATATATTGTACTTACTCTATGTAGTATAGTAATATATTGTACTTACTATATGTAGTATAGTAATACATGTATATTATATAGACTGTATATCTATCTACAAGTAACACACTGAACTGACCCGAATCTGTCTAAAGAGAACTACGTCTGGTCACTTCACCTACTATTAGCCCTACAAGCTCATCAATCACCATGACAACTTTGTAAGCTGCATGAATAAATACAACCAAATTTATCCTTAAACTCATCAATTATAACATGTGGTTTCACTTGATGCGTGCTTGGAATTCAAACAGGATTAATGTAAAAGATTAGATCAGCAGGGGAGTGAATTCAGTTAAAGTAACATTCGAAATGCTTGATTGCACTTGCCCAAAACACTAGTACATACATTACATACATTACATATATTCTACTGTGTACATACATTACATATATTCTACTGTGCAGTACATACATTACATATATTCTACTGTATAAATACATTACATATATTATTCTACTGTGTACATACATACGTTAGAGTAAGTATATTATTCCTTTATCTCTATCTCTTACACTCCGTACGTGAAACCCTTGTATGTATATGGATGACTTTTAGATAAAATGGAAATTATATAAACAATGTCAAATGCAAATATTTCCCTGTATGATCAATAAAAGCCATCATTAAAATCAAAGAAATATTATTTTCAAGGTTCACCATAGGCTGACAAAAGATGGGGGTTGAGAACAGTGGTTAAAAACCTTGTCTATGCTGCAGCTCCATTGCTAAATATTAACCTGTTTATGTTGTTGGAACTTATCTTGCAGGAAGAAAAGATAATACATTTTTTCTACTGCCAAGAAGCTTCATTTTATATCAAATAACATTTAATATATGGCAATATGTTGTATCTAAGCTATTGCCATTAGCTACTTTGCTATAGCTAAACCCAGCTAGTCACAAAGCCAGCAAAATAAAACTGTAAAATAATAAAAGCTACTGTTTATGATATCAGATTTCGCAACACTGCAATTTATATCAGACCATAAAAAGTCTATTTTATTCGTATATGCACCAATATTTTCATGTCACCCAATTTTTTGTTTGGAGAAAGACTTGAATAGAAGAAGAGCAATTGCTTAGCTCTTTAAGATTATTGGGAATCTATAATTGTCTATTGTGTAAACATATGCTGTTATATTAGAGGCAACATGTCAAGCATGTTGTGTAAACATAACTGATGATTATATTCTCTATACTAAAGTATTCCAATCAATACACTTGCTTAATAGTTGCTGAAACAAGGTGATGAAATATATTTGAACTCAGCTTCTTTAACACGTTAACAGACTGCAAAAGAATTAAACGGAGACAATACTTTAACTTACATCTAAATTTGTGCAGTTATCAGCACGTCGATCATTAGTTGAGATGAAGCCACTGTAGTAAAGCCACAGCAAGTAAAGCAAGCAGTGAGCAAGTTGCTTGGTAAACTAACAACAGCCTAGCCTTAACATAGGGAAACTTTTACAGATCTTTCAACCGTAAAAAGTGCAGATCCTAATTACACCAAGTATAAGCAAGTACATAAACTTACAACCAATTGGAAGATGGCATTGTTTAATCTGAAAACTGTACAACAACAAATCTATAAGAACTGTAGCTTATACATCATACTTTATGTGTTCAAAACTTTCTGTACGTTGCAGTATAGTGTTACTTTGCACTGAGATTTCCTCCTATATAGCTAATCAAGCTTGCTGTGCATCAAATGCTTTCTTCTTGCCTATCTCTTTATCTTAGATATGTGATGGCAGATGTGAATATATTCTGAAAGGTTGCATTTAAGAAAAAAATTTCATTTATGTTCAGTGTTTATTTATTCATTGATTTCATCTTGAAATTAAAATTGAAAATCACAACAGGGTAAAAGCCTACTATGTGAGCATTGAGAGGTAATTCCAGCTTATTTCTTCATGTAGCCAGGCTTCAACCCTTGAGCTTTGCAAAACTATTTATACAGTGTGGCATCTATATGCACATAATGTAACATGATGTAGCATAATTGTTTATGACACACAATTAAGTGTCATACATTATGCCAAACTTACAAGCACATACCTAAAACTTCTAATTAAGTCAACTTTTAGACCTAAGCTCGTAAACACAATTAAAGTTGTAGTTTGCAAAAATTCAAAGTATAATATATTTTAATGTTTCAGTTAAAGTGAGAATGTAAAACACATCATTTACAAGTAGATCTCAAACTAGCAACACTAGTTAGTCATAGACCCTCATCAGTGTCACACTCTATCTCTAGGATAAATAGTCATAGAATAACTTGTTGAATATCAAGTAGGCTACTTATATATTAAGTTAGATTTATCATCCCTGATCGACTGTATAGTTTACCATCAATGCCATATTTGATGACAGAAAACTGGGAGAGAAGAAGAATAGCCAACTTGAGGCAAGTAACTGTGAAAACTATGTACATCAGAGCCATTGGACCACTGTGCTCAAACAGAGTAGTGGCAGTGGTTGGCAGAACTAGCGCCCCAGCACATCTGCCCACCATTATGATAGCTAGAATGTAGTTGTTACCTGAAATAATAAACCATAAACTGCTTAGAGTCGCTTAGAACTCTCAAGTCTTTAGAGCTCAACAAGACTCATAAGCTTTTATAAAGCAATTTAAAAAAAACAACGGAAAAGAAAATGTCAACTGCACACACTTTTAGTTTGCATGTTGGAAATACTATAATTTTGCTATATTTTATATGATCGAGGTTGTTATTTTAACATAAATTTAGCAAAAATCAACTTGAAATTATGTAAGTTTAATGAGAGAGCTTAACTTTGCTAAAAGCCAAAAACAATTGTATTATTATTTCAACTATAAGAGTGCAGCCCTTACTTGGCAAGTGCTTAGCTGCCCAAGCGACCACTGCCCCGTTGATAGTTGCAAAGAAGAGTCCCAAAACTGAGGTGAAGGCCCACAAGACCCCAGCAGACTTATCGGCAAAGAACATGAGGAAAGCACCGGCTATCAATGCTACCGAAATGTCCATCAACAGCATCTTGAAAGGGCTTATCATCTTAGCTATCCAGATTCCTGTAGGAAGATATTATACTCCACAGTCTATCATATGATACTCAGACAGATATACTCTTTAACATATAATACTCAGACAGATATACTCTTTAACATATGATACTCAGACAGATATACTCTTTAACATATGATACTCAGACAGATATACTCTTTAACATATGATACTCAGACAGATATACTCTTTAACATATGATACTCAGACAGATATACTCTTTAACATATGATACTCAGACAGATATACTCTTTAACATATGATACTCAGACAGATATACTCTTTAACATATGATACTCAGACAGATATACTGTAATACATTCAGTTAACCTATTTATGTATGTAAAAAAGCTTCACAAAGAGATACCCAAGCATCAATAGTTTATGTCTTACCATTAAGTCTTCCAAAGCACATGGAAGACCAGAACAATGAAGAAATGTATACACCCTGAGAGGTGGAGAACTTGAGAGGACCAAGAATGGCAAAGGAGGTAACTAGGTGACTGTATGAGTCCTGTATGCCGAAGTAAAAGAGACAGAGTAAGAAGGTCATTGCAATGGTAATGGAAAGGGGAGCCGTGCAGTCGTTGAGAGACAGTGACTCTGTCTTTGAGGAGTCATCTTTAGGGTTTTTGATAGGGTTACCACTCTTCCAGTAAAGCACCATGAAAGAGGTGGCGGGTATGCAGATTACGATGCCTATGATTAGATAATAGATGTTGACGTGTGTCTGAGTGAAGACAATTCCCGGGGAGGTGGGAGTCATTGTGCTGGTCAAGACGGAAGCCATCACCAACGGAACTGAGTTGAGTGGAGCAGGACTCAGAGGAGCCGACTGGTTTAGCAAAAACACGCTTGGTGCTACTGTACTACTACAAGGTATATGTGTAATATAAGTTGAATAATGTATAATATAAGTTGAATAATGTATAATATAAGTTGAATAGTGTATAATATAAGTTGAATAGTGTATAATATAAGTTGAATAGTGTATAATATAAGTTGAATAGTGTATAATATAAGTTGAATAGTGTATAATATAAGTTGAATAGTGTATAATATAAGTTGAATAGTGTATAATATAAGTTGAATAGTGTATAATATAAGTTGAATAATGTATTATATAAGTATAATATTAGTATAATATAAGTTGAATAATGTATAATATAAGTTGAATAGTGTATAATATAAGTTGAATAGTGTGTAATATAAGTTGGATAATGTATAATATAAGTTGAATAGTGTATAATATAAGTTGAATAGTGTGTAATATAAGTTGAATAGTGTATAATATAAGTTGAATAATGTATAATATAAGTTGAATAATGTATAATATAAGTTGAATAGTGTATAATATAAGTTGAATAATGTATAATATAAGTTGAATAGTGTATAATATAAGTTGAATAGTGTGTAATATAAGTTGGATAATGTATAATATAAGTTGAATAGTGTATAATATAAGTTGAATAGTGTGTAATATAAGTTGAATAGTGTATAATATAAGTTGAATAATGTATAATATAAGTTGAATAGTGTATAATATAAGTTGAATAATGTATAATATAAGTTGAATAGTGTATAATATAAGTTGAATAGTGTATAATATAAGTTGAATAATGTATAATATAAGTTGAATAATGTATAATATAAGTTGAATAGTGTATAATATAAGTTGAATAGTGTGTAATATAAGTTGAATAGTGTATAATATAAGTTGAATAATGTATAATATAAGTTGAATAATGTATAATATAAGTTGAATAGTGTATAATATAAGTTGAATAGTGTATAATATAAGTTGAATAGTGTATAATATAAGTTGAATAGTGTATAATATAAGTTGAATAATGTATAATATAAGTTGAATAGTGTATAATATAAGTTGAATAATGTATAATATAAGTTGAATAGTGTATAATATAAGTTGAATAGTGTGTAATATAAGTTGGATAATGTATAATATAAGTTGAATAGTGTATAATATAAGTTGAATAGTGTGTAATATAAGTTGAATAGTGTATAATATAAGTTGAATAATGTATAATATAAGTTGAATAGTGTATAATATAAGTTGAATAATGTATAATATAAGTTGAATAATGTATAATATAAGTTGAATAATGTATAATATAAGTTGAATAGTGTATAATATAAGTTGAATAGTGTATAATATAAGTTGAATAGTGTATAATATAAGTTGAATAATGTATAATATAAGTTGAATAGTGTATAATATAAGTTGAATAGTGTATAATATAAGTTGAATAATGTATAATATAAGTTGAATAGTGTATAATATAAGTTGAATAATGTATAATATAAGTTGAATAGTGTATAATATAAGTTGAATAGTGTATAATATAAGTTGAATAGTGTATAATATAAGTTGAATAGTGTATAATATAAGTTGAATAATGTGTAATATAAGTTGAATAATGTATAATATAAGTTGAATAGTGTATAATATAAGTTGAATAATGTATAATATAAGTTGAATAATGTATAATATAAGTTGAATAGTGTATAATATAAGTTGAATAGTGTATAATATAAGTTGAATAGTGTATAATATAAGTTGAATAATGTATAATATAAGTTGAATAGTGTATAATATAAGTTGAATAGTGTATAATATAAGTTGAATAATGTGTAATATAAGTTGAATAACGTGTAATATAAGTTGAATAATGCGTAACATAAGCTGTACATTAGTGCTGACTACTTCATCAATCATTTTTTTGAGAATAACTTATGTAACACTAACTGTAGCATATGTAACACACAGTGTAGTATATGTAGTACATAGTGTAGTATGTGTAATACATAGTGTAGTATATAGTGTAGTATATGTAACACATAGTGTAGTATATGTAATACATAGTGTAGTATATGTAATACATAGTGTAGTATATATGTAGTACATAGTCTAGTATATGTAATACATAGTGTAGTATATAGTGTAGTATATGTAATACATAGTGTAGTATATGTAACACATAGTGTAGTACATAGTGTAGTATGTGTAACACATAGTGTAGTATGTGTAACACATAGTGTAGTATATGTAACACATAGTGTAGTATATAGTGTAGTACATAGTGTAGTATATGTAGTACATAGTGTAGTATATGTAACACATAGTGTAGTATATGTAACACATAGTGTAGTATATGTAACACATAGTGTAGTATATGTAACACATAGTGTAGCATATAGTACAGTACAATCTTACTGGCTGTTTAGGTATGAGCTGATTATCTCATCTTCTTCATCTACTTCTACCTGGGCTACAGTGGATAGGAAGGGGCGCGCAACAAACGGCCCACAAACACTGCCTATAGCCACACCTAAGTAAGCTGCCTGTAAGAACATTCCATTTCTTTTCTTCCCCCCAATACGTATACAAGTTGAACACACACCTACAACACAAGACACTTACAATACATGACACCTGCAACACATGACACCTGCAGCGCATGACACCTGCAGCGCATGACACCTAAAATACATGACACCTGCAACACATGACACCTGCAGCACATGACACCAACAATACATGACACCTGCAACACATGACACCTGCAACACATGACACCTGCAACACATGACACCTGCAACACATGACACATGCAACACATGACACCTGCAGCACATGACACCTGCAGCACATGACACCTGCAACACATGACAATGTATAGAGATGGCAGTATAAGAGTTACTCACCGATAATGACGACGCCAATAGCAAAGCCCTGAAAGAGGAACATAATGCACATTACGACGGCGCTGTGGAAGGCGGGGATCAGCATGGTGGAGAATCCTTGGATGAAGAGACACATTCCGAGGGCAAACTGCGTGTTGAACCTACAAAATAATTTAACTGTATACTTACACTATTCTATATATACTTACACTTTTCTATATATACTTACACTATACTATATATACTTACACTACACTATATATACTTATACTATACTATATATACTTATACTACACTATATATACTTACACTACACTATATATACTTATACTATACTATATATACTTATACTATACTATATATACTTATACTACACTATATATACTTACACTACACTATATATACTTATACTATACTATATATACTTATACTACACTATATATACTTATACTACACTATATATGCTTATACTACACTATATATACTTAAACTATACTATATATACTTACACTATACTATATATACTTATACTACACTATATATACTTACACTATACTATATATTCTTACACCACACTGCCTACTTATACTATACTATATATACTTACACTACACTATATATACTTACACTACACTATATATACTTACACTATACTATATATACTTACACTATATTATATATACTTACACTACACTATATATACTTACACTACACTATATATACTTACACTATACTATATATACTTACACTATACTATATATACTTATACTACACTATATATACTTATACTACACTATATATACTTACACTACACTATATATACTTACACTACACTATATATACTTACACTACACTATATATACTTACACTATACTATATATACTTACACTATACTATATATACTTATACTACACTATATATACTTACACTATACTATATATACTTACACTATACTATATATACTTACACTATATATTATATATACTTATACTATACTATATATACTTATACTACACTATATACTTACACTACACAGTATATACTTACACTATAGATATGACTGTATATACTTACTCTAGAGAGATGACTGAATATACTTACTCTAGAGAGATGACTGAATATACTTACTCTAGAGAGATGACTGAATATACTTACTCTAGAGAGATGACTGTATGCTTACTCTAGAGAGATGACTGAATATACTTACTCTAGAGAGATGACTGAATATACTTACTCTAGAGAGATGACTGAATATACTTACTCTAGAGAGATGACTGAATATACTTACTCTAGAGAGATTACTGTATATACTTTCTCTAGAGAGATGACTGTATACTTACACTACACAGTGTATACTTACTCTAGAGAGATGACTGAATATACTTACTCTTGAAGCATGATTTTGGCAAGGATAGAACCAATAAGAAGTCCGCTAGACTGAGATCCAAAGATGTAAGCCGCTTGAGATATAGTGAGAGAGGCTATTTGTCTCAAGTCTATCAAGGTTGGGCCAACAGAGTTCAGGCACAAACCCTACAAGTCAGATTAATATCCTTAGAATAATATACACTCACAGACAGTTACATATAGTATGCTGCTACAACATATAGTATGCTGCATATGCATATGTATAATGTATAATGTATTTTATGTGCTAGCAGTTATAACATATAGTATGCTGCATATGTATAATGTACAATGTATAATATAGTTCTTACTCTGCCAAGAAAAGCGCAAGAGCAAAGTAAAAGCTCAATCAGAACTTTCGCAGTAATTGGCTGGTCTCCAGCATCTTGCATCTCTTTCTCTTTTTTACCAAATAATTCCTCATCTCTGTCTTTCTCTCCATACTATGAGTAGAGTAAATATATTTACTGTACGTGTATACTGTGTACATGTGTAAGTCACAGCTAGTGTAACCTACGTGTACATGTGTAAGTAACAGCTAGTGTAACCTAGGTGTACATGTGTAAGTAACAGCTAGTGTAACCTACGTGTAATGTATGTGTAAGTAACAGCTAGTGTAACCTACGTGTAATGTATGTGTAAGTAACAGCTAGTGTAACCTAGGTGTACATGTGTAAGTCACAGCTGCTAGTGTAACCTACGTGTACATGTGTAAGTCACAGCTGCTAGTGTAACCTACGTGTACATGTGTAAGTCACAGCAGCTAGTGTAACCTACGTGTACATGTGTAAGTAACAGCTAGTGTAACCTACGTGTACATGTGTAAGTAACAGCTAGTGTAACCTAGGTGTACATGTGTAAGTCACAGCTGCTAGTGTAACCTACGTATACATGTGTAGGTAACAGCTAGTGTAACCTAGGTGTACATGTGTAAGTAACAGCTAGTGTAACCTACGTGTACATGTGTAAGTAACAGCTAGTGTAACCTAGGTGTACATGTGTAAGTCACAGCTGCTAGTGTAACCTACGTATACATGTGTAAGTAACAGCTAGTGTAACCTAGGTGTACATGTGTAAGTAACAGCTAGTGTAACCTACGTGTACATGTGTAAGTAACAGCTAGTGTAACCTACGTGTACATGTGTAAGTAACAGCTAGTGTAACCTAGGTGTACATGTGTAAGTCACAGCTGCTAGTGTAACCTACGTGTACATGTGTAAGTCACAGCTGCTAGTGTAACCTACGTGTACATGTGTAAGTCACAGCAGCTAGTGTAACCTACGTGTACATGTGTAAGTAACAGCTAGTGTAACCTACGTGTACATGTGTAAGTCACAGCTAGTGTAACCTACGTGTACATGTGTAAGCCACAACTAGTGTAACCTAGGTGTACATGTGTAAGTAACAGCTAATGTAACCTACGTGTACATGTGTAAGTAACAGCTAGTGTAACCTACGTGTACATGTGTAAGTCACAGCTGCTAGTGTAACCTACGTGTAATGTATGTGTACTTGTATATATGTATAAACTATCTCAAACCTGCCAGCATATTATACACTCATTCACTCTCTAGTCTCTGCTGGTACCAGCAGATTTAGCATCAAAGTTTCACCTTTGCTTTCATATTTTTGTTATTCATACCTTTGATCTGTTCTACCCACTGTTAGTGAGTGTGTTATAACAATTCTACATATATATCTTGTTTATGTAAATATCTTAAGCAACAATATTTTTCAATAGCGTGTAACATATTTTTTTTGTTAGACGGCGTGATTGTCAAATAGTACTGAAAAGTTACAGCAAACAATTAATTTAATTACATCATAAAATACATATATTACCTGTTGTAACTTTCGGGACTATGTATGGGGTCGATCACCACCAGACAAGATTAATATAAAGGAACATTGCTGTGAGTCACAGTTGTGTCACAGTTGTGTCACAGGTGTGTCACAGGTGTGTCACAGGTGTGTCACAGGTGTGTCACAGATGCGTCACAGGTGTGTCACAGATACGTCAAAGGTGTGTCACAGGTGTGTCACAGATGCGTCACGGGTATGTCACTTATAACAAATCACTCATTCATTAGAAAGAACTGTGTACTCACTAAAAGTAACTGTTCACTTACTAACAGAGATTTCTTGTCACTGTATTGGCCATAGGACTTGTATTTCTTTGGTGCGGTGTTGA
The DNA here is from genome assembly GCA_964035545.1 of Bugula neritina. Taxonomy (NCBI): domain Eukaryota; kingdom Metazoa; phylum Bryozoa; class Gymnolaemata; order Cheilostomatida; family Bugulidae; genus Bugula; species Bugula neritina. The sequence continues at coordinate 33,462,117 of OZ037766.1, read as the reverse complement.
GTTCCGTGCCTTCATTTATTTCTTCTTCATAGTCTGGGCATTTGGCCATTTTAATTTCTTTCAAGTGTGTTTTGCATAAAATCTATGTTCTTCAACTTTGTCTGAAATAACATTTCGTAACAATATGCTATTAAAACGCTCATATAAAGTAAAAATTTAATTTTCAGAATTGGGATTCTAAAATTGTTTTTGCAAATAAGTAATGTGCAAGTTACAGCAAAGAGTGGGAACCGCATAAATACACTCTCACTCAACTCTATATTCACACTCACTCACAGTCTCACTCATTCTCACTCACACTCACTCACAGTCTCACTCATTCTCACTCACACTCACTCATATCATTTACAGTTTCACTTACTCTCACTTACACTCACTTACATTTTTTAATAACTTGCACACTCTAATTTAACCTTTACTACAATCATATATACAGCACCAAGTTATAAACTTTGAATTCTAATACTTAGCATTGGAAAACTACTTTCAAGGGAAAAGCAAATTTAAAGCTCATTTACAATAATAACTCAAAATCAATTTATGTCTAGCATAAATTGCTTGTATTCAAGTTCAGAAATTCTTCAATATGCAAAAAAATTTTGCAATTACAAAAGCTTTAAAACTTATGATGTGAAATTACTGTTGAAAGCTCACCTTCCATCTAGATGGTCCCCAAACAACTAGAAACAGCCACTCTTTGTCTGCTGAGAACACATGTTGAGTGCGTCTGCTGTGATTGAAAGCTGATTGGTTGAGGACTCAACATGGCCCCTTCTTGTTTTCTGAGAGTCATACCCTTTGATAGATCGTTGTGTCTAAGAATGGAACATGACTGAATCAAACTATTTTACTGGCTCCCAAATAAGGGCATCACAGAGCCGGTTTTGGTATCATTGTTGCTCAGAAATTACTACCTGAAGTTATCAGCTCTTTCCCAAATAAGAAAACTAAGTAAATATCACAGCTTTAGCCACCGCTGCTATAAAAGCAAAAAGAGTATAATGCTTGGTTATAGATAACTTTTAGCTCTACTAATAGTTTCAACACATACCTTATTCTTGGCAGTTTCAACACATACCTTATTCATAATAGTTTCAACGCATACCTTATTCATGATAATTTCAATTAATACCTTATTTATGATAGTTTTAACACTTATTTTATTCATGGCAGTTTCAACACATATACCTTATTCATGATAGTTTCAACACATACCTTATTCATGATAGTTTCAAGACATATTAATATAACTGCAGCGTATGGGTTATATAGGTTTAATTTTCCCATAAACTGGCATGTTTTACCCACTAAACTGAAACTATAATTATAGTTCAATGGTTTTACTTTTATAGCCAATGCAAGCTGCAGTTAGCTGTGTAGGCCTATACGCTTCATTTAACTGCTTTATAAACGTACTATGTTCTAATAGACTGGGCTTTGACTACAAACTCACACTCTGAGCTATTCAGATTAAGAGACACCAATACACAGGTGCTGTAGCTATTCAGGTTAAGAGACACCAATACACAGGTGCTGTAGCTATTCAGGTTAAGAGACATCCATACACAGGTGCTGTAGCTATTCAGATTAAGAGACACCAATACACAGGTGCTGTAGCTATTCAGGTTAAGAGACACCAATACACAGGTGCTGTAGCTATTCAGGTTAAGAGACATCCATACACAGGTGCTGTAGCTATTCAGATTGGGAGACACCAATACACAGGTGCTGTAGCTATTCAGGTTAAGAGACACCAATACACAGGTGCTGTAGCTATTCAGATTAGGAGACACCTATACACAGGTGCTGTAGCTATTCAGATTAGGAGACACCCATACACAGGTGCTGTAGCTATTCAGGTTAAGAGACACCCATACACAGGTGCTGTAGCTATTCAGGTTAAGAGACATCCATACACAGGTGCTGTAGCTATTCAGATTGGGAGACACCAATACACAGGTGCTGTAGCTATTCAGATTAAGAGACACCAATACACAGGTGCTGTAGCTATTCAGGTTAAGAGACATCCATACACAGGTGCTGTAGCTATTCAGGTTAAGAGACATCCATACACAGGTGCTGTAGCTATTCAGATTGGGAGACACCAATACACAGGTGCTGTAGCTATTCAGGTTAAGAGACACCCATACACAGGTGCTGTAGCTATTCAGGTTAAGAGACACCCATACACAGGTGCTGTAGCTATTCAGGTTAAGAGACATTCATACACAGGTGCTGTAGCTATTCAGATTAAGAGACACCAATACACAGGTGCTGTAGCTATTCAGGTTAAGAGACATCCATACACAGGTGCTGTAGCTATTCAGATTAAGAGACATCCATACACAGGTGCTGTAGCTATTCAGGTTGGGAGACACCAATACACAGGTGCCCTGTATCACTTCCTATGACTCACCTTCAGATAACAGATGGTTATAATAATGCTGGCACACACCACAAGGCACAGGGATTCTACTCGTAAGTAACGTTGTGCTGATATGCAAGAATCACCACTCAGCCTTAGCTGCTTGATTCCACAAAAACGTGTCTTCACAGGTTTAAAGTCAAATTTATTCAAAACCCTTGCAATAAACAGCTTCAGCAAAATTTTGGTAAATGTCTATCATGGGCTGAATTACAGTTGGTACTTTATTAGAATTGAATTGTCACTGAAAACAACTGTGATGTTGCAAACAGCTAATTAGCACAATAGAGCACCTTTATGGCAATAAAATGTCTGAATTATGATGGAACATTTAAATGTATGACTAGAACATAGCAACATAGCAACATATGACTGTTTTTGTGTTCGACTCAGAATCCATATATGCCCTCCTTTTCACTCCTGAGTTTCTTCATTTCAGACTTGCTGTGTAGTTTGCCATCAACACCGAACTTGTGAGCAATGAGCTGAGAGATGAGGAGAGTGGTGACCATCAGAATTACTGTCAGTAGCAGGGCGTACATCAGCGACATCGGTCCAGTCTTCTGGAACAGAGTCGTAACGGTTGTTGGCAGCAGTAGAAGGCCGGTACATCGACCCACCATGATTATAGCGAGAATGTAGTTGTTTCCTGTAACAGACAGCAGTACATACGTAGATGATAGAGTAGTAGATGATAGAGTAGTAGATGATATAGCTAGTAGATGATATAGTAGTAGATGATATAGCTAGTAGATGTAAAGTATCATCCATATGATATATAACCTAAGATCTGTTTCACCGTACTAACCTGGAAGGTGGTTAGCCGCCCAAGAAACTGTAGCCCCATTGACTGTAGCAAATGAAAGACCCAGGACTACAGTGAAGCCCCATAGCACCTCTGCGTATCTGTTGGAGAATAGAAGCAGAACTGCGGCAGCGATGCCTCCCATTGTCATGTCCATCATCAGCAGTTTAAATGGACCCAGCAGCTTTGCGATCCAAATGCCTGCGAAACATGAAAATGGAAAAAACTATATCATCTTATCACAGACTGACTACATGTTAGGAAATTCAGAATAGTTCTTTTCTCGTACTTTTGTGACTAATATGATTTTGACAAACTAAATATTCAAAATAATTTGCCATAATAGTTTTGACATAAACAGTGTCTAAAATATTGATGTGATCACTAATCATACTACAATGCTTGTAGTGGTGCATCTCTAGTGAGACTAAAAAAGCAAATCGTCTAGACTCACCATTAAGTCTACCAAAACACATGGAAGCCCAAAAAAGGGACGACAGGTAAACACCTTGAGTCTTGGTAAAGTGAAGGGGACCGAGTATAGCGAAGGTAGTGAGGAGGTTACTGTAAGCGTCTTGTATGCCAAAGTAGAGCAGGCACTGTATGAATATCATAGCAACGGCTATAAACAAGGGAAGGGTCCAGTCCTGTAAGGCAAGGGACTCAGATTGAGAGTTGTCAACCTTCAGGTTTCTGATTGGATCTCCGGATCTCTTGTAAAGAACGAAGAAGGCAAAGGAAGGAACGCAGAGAATGACACCTATGATAGCGTAGTAGATGTAGACGTGGGTCTGAGTGAAGAGATGTAGAGGAGGGGCAGGATCAGGTGTCGTCGGCCTCAGGAACTGCTCCAATAAACCAACAGTGGTTAGGTTGTCGTATCTAAAACAGCATATAGCACTGTATAATCATAGCGTATAGCACTTGTAGTATAGTAATAGTGTATAGCACTTATAGTATAGTAATAGTGTATAGCACTTATAGTATAGTAATAGTGTATAGCACTGGTAATATAGTAATATCGTATAGCACTGGTAGTATAGTAATAGTGTATAGCACTTGTAATATAGCAATAGCGTATAGCACTGGTAGTATAGTTATAGCGTATAGCACTGGTAGTATAGTTATAGCGTATAGCACTGGTAGTATAGTAATAGCGTATAGCACTGGTAGTATAGTAATAGCGTATAGCACTGGTAGTATAGTAATAGCGTATAGCACTGGTAGTATAGTAATAGCGTATAGCACTGGCAATATAGTAATAGCGTAAAGCACTGGTAGTATAGTAATAGCGCATAGCACTGGTAGTATAGTTATAGCGTATAGCACTGGCAATATAGTAATAGCGTAAAGCACTGGTAGTATAGTAATAGCGTATAGCACTGGTAGTATAGTTATAGCGTATAGCACTGGCAATATAGTAATAGCGTATAGCACTGGTAGTATAGTTATAGCGTATAGCACTGGCAATATATAGTAATAGCATATAGTACTGGTAATATAGTAATAGCGTATAGCACTGGGAATATAGTAATAGCGTATAGCACTGGTAGTATAGTAATAGCGTATAGCACTGGTAATATAGTAAAAGCGTATAGCACTGGTAATATAGTAATAGCGTATAGCACTGGGAATATAGTAATAGCGTATAGCACTGGTAGTATAGTAATAGCGTATAGCACTGGTAATATAGTAATAGCGTATAGCACTGGCAATATAGTAATAGCGTATAGCACTGGTAATATAGCAGGATCTCACCCCTCCTGCAGGTATGTGTTTACAAGTCTCGGCTGTTCTTCATCGTATGTGTTCACCTCATGATGAGCTAAGTTGGAGAGGAAGGGGCGTGCAATGAACGGCCCGCAAACACTGCCAATAGAAACTCCCAAGTAGGCTGCCTGTAGAAACATACCATTTCTCTTCTTCCCACCAATGCGAATGCACGTGGCGCAAACTCCTGCAACCAAACACTCGTAACTCATGATCTATCTTAGCAACTTAGAATAATATTTTCATTCAGCATATTGTGCGTCTGATAACTTTACTTGCATTAAATATACCCAGGTATTTACAAGCAGCATAACAGGTGAAAGTTCCAGTTTAGAATATTAGTTTCTTACCGATTCCAACCACCCCTAAAGCCACTCCTTGTCCAACAAACATGAGACACATAATAATGGCACTGCTGAATGCAGGGATACAGGTGGTGAAGACAGCTTGAGAGAGTAAGCATAGCGACAGAGAGAGTTTGTTGTTAAATCTGAAATACACAAATCATCCACTAATATATAAACAATATAATATAAATATAATATGAATGTAATGTAACATAAATGTAACAAAACTATAATATAAGATAAGTATAATATAAATAATATAAAATATAAGTTTTAAGCCACCATGTTTGCACAGAGTCAGAGTTACTAAGAGAAAACAAGAAGGTAGTTTGATGACTTACTCTTGAAGAACTTTCTTAGCTAGCAAGGAACCAATGAGAAAGCCTGTAGACTGAGATACAAAGATCCATGCAGCCTGTGGTACAGTGAAATGAGCAATCTGTCTCAGGTCAATCAATGTGGGTCCCACAGAGTTCAGGCAAAGACCCTAGAGATATAAATGCTAATATAGGTGTGTAGATTGATATTCCATAAAGATACCAACTTTTGATTCTAATTTTTAAGAGCTGCACTCTCAACTTCACCATCTGAATATGACAGACATTCTATTGGTTAAGGTGACAAAGTTTAGTTCTGTTCGAGTTTACAATATACTAAAGTAAAACCTGAATATTTTATGCAAGTATAGAACAGTAGACCACCTTCTTACACAATAGCAGAGTTTTACCAACTTACTCTTCCTATAAAGGCTAGAATGCAAATCACCACTTCTACAATAGCTCCTGTTGACAAAGGTTCATCTCCAGATTCTGCCAAACTTAGCTTAAGTTTTTCCTCCTTGTTAATAAGGATGGCGTCATTACCATCCCTTGGTTCTTTCTAATAAAGTATACAAGTGCATTGCAAGCTACTACAGTATTACCTTTGAGTCGCAATAGGGAGCTTTTGCTCTCACCCAAACTTGTGCATGTTTATTTGCTATATAGAACTTTGGCTACATTTTCCAGGTTACACTTTTCTGGAACAGTATATAACTACAATATTTAAACTCTTCACTCACTAGAAATGGTATATACTCTGTGCCTTTTCCTCTCCAGTCGTACGTCTGGTAGGGCTTTTTTGTGTGCAGCCCCAGACCTTCAGACTTCCAAAAGCTTGCCATCTTTGGTCAAACTCTACTTTTGCTTTTTCACCTTTCACAGCTTTTTTTTGCCTTTGCTTTATCCTGTTAGAGCTCTCTTCAATGTCAAGCCTGCATCTTATAACAACATTTGGTGACACAACACCTGTTGGTTCTTGAAAGTCACAACAATCAGTGGGGCTACATGTGCCAATAGAAAGCTCTAGCTTTAAACATATAAGCATGAGTTAACATCGCTACATCACTTGTACATACTATACTATACTATACAATACTTGTTATACAATAACACGTACATGTCCAACTTCACATCGTAGCAAATTGAAACAAAATAACAGTGTTGAAGTAGATTTACTGAACAAAATTGTTTTAAACGAAGCTCAATATACTAACTGTATCTACAGCTTCATTTGACTTACCTTTAGTCCCTGTTGAAGGCCTTGAAACTATCACTTCAACGACTGGTACCTGTGCCCTAATTTTGAGAGTGGGCGTCGGTTAGTTGATGTCTAAAGTTTTTTGATTGGCTGGTGACTTAAGACAGGTGTTATAGTAAACCACTACCTTCTATATTAAGTGTATGCATATTTCTATTCTAAGATGCAGAGGGCTGATTCAGAGATGCTGTACGTGAAATAAAATAAACTGGTTGCTGTGTGAGATACTGGTATCTGTTCTACATTTCACCCCTCTCACCGCACAAACAATATTCTCCATCTTTCATCTTCTTACCTATACTATCTCTCCCAACTACCTGCACTATCTACCTGTACTAACTACCTGTACTACCTACCTGTACTACCTACCTGTACTATCTACCTGTACTAACTACCTGTACTAACTACCTGTACTACCTACCTGTACTATCTACCTGTACTATCTACCTGTCAAATGCTGTCACACACTGTCAAATGCTGTCACACATTGTCAAATGCTGTCACACACTGTCAAATGTTGTCACATGCAATCCCTTTAACTACCTTCCATAAAATACTCCTCTAAATGTTCAAGTGAACAAATCTAAGGCTATTGAATATTCAGCTATAACAAAGTGACTATGGGAAGGCTGTAATTCTCAGCCCAACCCTGCTTGCTTCTTGATGCCCTAAGGCTGTGCAGTGAATTTGTATGGCATATGTTTTGTGACTGCCTAGTATACTCAATGTTTGGCTGTGTTTGTAGGTGTGTTTAAGTGAAAAAGTGACAGCTAGGTTGAAAGTATCTCTGGGAAACTTATAATTTATTATGTAATAAATTGGAATTTGTTTATTCAAACAGTTGAAGACTCTAAAATATAGTTTCTGATGTATACTAAATACAATGCTGCAAGTTATTTTAATATAACTGAGAACAATATTCCTCATTGCAGTAGTCTATGAATCTCAATTATTTAGCTGTATATTGGGGCAACCTTCAGAGACAGCCCACTTAAAGATTTGCCCTTAGTTCTCCTGTTGAAACATCTTTTAAATGCAAACATTACGAATTCGAAGAACTCACAGATAGTCAGTATGCTTGCACCAATGCAGAGTCCTAGGGTGCCTCCCATGTTGGCTACAGTAAAAAATTGATTCGTTGTTTAGCCAATTATATAGCGTGTTACATGGCTATTATTTGTATCTAGCCAATGACATAATCTCCTACAAGACTATCATGGTTTACCAAGTTTCCACACCACACACTTACACAGTGACATGAATGTATAGAATAAGTCAAGTAATAGAGACAGCATACAAGAAAGAACCCACATACCGATCATGTCTGTGATGCCGTAAGCATATTCTTCATCTATCCTTTGATAGGACATTTTACCATAGTAAATATTTACAATAATCACGTTTGCAGCAATGGAATCTACTGCATCTAAAAGTATAAACCAATTTCTGCTTGCTTTCATTGAAATACAGACAAGACAGTTTGAAGAATTTACAAGAGGCAAGATGTGCTTTACTTAAAACTCTATTTTATTATAATATTTTGAACAGGCAGCACCTGTTAGTAGATAGAGAGAGTAGAGAGCACCTGTTAGTAGATAGAGAGAGTAGAGAGCACCTGTTAGTAGACAGAGAGAGTAGAAAGCACCTGTTAGTAGACATAGAGAGAGTAGAGAGCACCTGTTAGTAGACAGAGAGAGTAGAAAGCACCTGTTAGTAGATAGAGGGAGTAGAGAGCACCTGTTAGTAGATAGAGAGAGTAGAGAGCAGATGTTAGTAGACAGAGAGAGTAGAGAGCACCTGTTAGTATATAGAGAAAGTAGAGAGCACCTGTTAGTAGACATAGAGAGAGTAGAAAGCACCTGTTAGTAGATAGAGGGAGTAGAGAGCACTTGTTAGTAGATAGAGAGAGTAGAGAGCACCTGTTAGTAGATAGAGAGAGTAGAGAGCACCTGCTAGTAGATAGAGAGAGTAGAGAGCACCTGTTAGTAGATAGAGAGAGTAGAAAGCACCTGTTAGTAGACAGAGAGAGTAGAGAGCACCTGTTAGTAGACAGAGAGAGTAGAGAGCACCTGTTAGTAGATAGAGAAAGTAGAGAGCACCTGTTAGTAGATAGAGAGAGTAGAGAGCACCTGTTAGTAGACATAGAGAGTAGAGAGCACCTGTTAGTATATAGAGAGAGTAGAGAGCAGATGTTAGTAGACAGAGAGAGTAGAGAGCACTTGTTAGTAGACAGAGAGAGTAGAGAGCACTTGTTAGTAGACAGAGGGAGTAGAGAGCACCTGTTAGTAGATAGAGAGAGTAGAGGGTTGCCTTACCTCTACTAAGATTATACAGGTTGACGTATTTGCTGCTTGGAAACTTTGTTGTTCCTATCTTCGCTGTGTACTCAGACACTTTGCAGGCATCTTGACATTGGCAATGACTTAGTCCGTTAGGGTCAGAAACAAAGTTTCCTGTTATATTACATGTTATATGTTACATACTATATATTACATGGTATATGGTACATATTATATGTTACATACTATATATTACATGTTATATGTTACATATTATATATTACATGTTATATAGTACATTTTATACACCTATTACATGTTATATATGTTACATATTATATATTACAAGTTATATATTATATATTACATATATATATATTATATATTACATATAATATATTACATTTTATATGTTACATATTATATACTCTGGTGTACTAGCATAAGTATATTATAGTATTGAATTGAATTGGATATGAATTGATATGGTTGAAACACTCACTGAGAGCAGGGGTAGAGCAGTATAGCATCTCCTCCACGGAACATTGTTTTGATCCATTGAGAGCTGTGAACATATACAACATATGCAACATATACAACATATACAACATATACAACATATACAACATATACAACATATACAACATATACAACATATATACAACATATAGAACATATATACAACATATATACAACATATACAACATATACAACATATACAACATATACAACATATACAACATATACAACATATACAACATATACAACATATATACAACATATATACAACATATACAACATATACAACATATACAACATATACAACATATATACAACATATACAACATATACAACATATATACAACATATACAACATATACAACATATACAACATATATACAACATATATACAACATATACACAACATATACAACATATACAACATATACAACATATACACAACATATACAACATATACAACATATATACAACATATAATATAATAATATATACAATATAATATAACTGCTCACCCTCCTGGAACGGGTCTCTACACCCACACTTATCCAGGACGTATGAGATCTTACACTCAGTCTGACACGCTGAGAAGGAGTAGTTACTGAAGAAGTGGAGAGGATTTGCTGCCTCGTCAGCAGGGAAACAGTTTGAACCCTCAGCTGGGGGCGGCTTTCTGCTGGTCTGGGGACACAAAGCAAAACCTCACAGGACTGATGACTAAAAGTCTAATTTATTTTATTAGTTTCAACTTTTAGGATTCATATGCAAACTTTAATAAATCAAATTTTATGGAACAACATGAAAATTAATAATTCAATTTAGTTGCTTTTTTGATTATCTAAACTACTGTTTGACTTTTACAGTCAGTTTTATATATATATATATATATATATATATATATATATATATATATATATATATATTATAATAACATATATATACATGATCTATTTTGGATCTTGTTGTTTTGTCTAGCATTAGTAATAGAAAGCGATGGAGGAGTCCACTTTACAGCTAATAATATATCTTACTGCAGTGATCTGTAGCCTGAAATCTATTTCTATGCCGGGCGGTACGCCTGTGCTCAGCTCAGGTACGAGGGGGTACTCGTGAGGTTCGTGGAAAGTTAGCTATATGTAGAAATGCATAATAGACTTAAAGTTTAGATATATGCTGTAGTACTATAGAGATATATACTGTAATACTATAGAGATATATACTGTAATACTATAGAGATATATACTGTAATACTATAGAGATATATACTGTAATACTATAGAGATATATACTGTAGTACTATAGAGATATATACTGTAATACTATAGAGATATATACTGTAATACTATAGAGATATATACTGTAATACTATAGAGATATATACTGTAATACTATAGAGATATATACTGTAATACTATAGAGATATATACTGTAGTACTATAGAGATATATACTGTAATACTATAGAGATATATACTGTAATACTATAGAGATATATACTGTAGTACTATAGAGATATATACTGTAATACTATAGAGATATATACTGTAGTACTATAGAGATATATACTGTAATACTATAGAGATATATACTGTAATACTATAGAGATATATACTGTAGTACTATAGAGATATATACTGTAATACTATAGAGATATATACTGTAATATTATAGAGATATATACTGTAATACTATAGAGATATATACTGTAGTACTATAGAGATATATACTGTAATACTATAGAGATATATACTGTAGTACTATAGAGATATATACTGTAGTACTATAGAGATATATACTGTAATACTATAGAGATATATACTGTAATACTATAGAGATATATACTGTAGTATACTATAGAGATATATACTGTAATACTATAGAGATATATACTGTAATACTATAGAGATATATACTGTAATACTATAGAGATATATACTGTAGTACTATAGAGATATATACTGTAGTACTATAGAGATATATACTGTAGTACTATAGAGATATATACTGTAATACTATAGAGATATATACTGTAATACTATAGAGATATATACTGTAGTATACTATAGAGATATATACTGTAATACTATAGAGATATATACTGTAATACTATAGAGATATATACTGTAATACTATAGAGATATATACTGTAATACTATAGAGATATATACTGTAATACTATAGAGATATATACTGTAGTACTATAGAGATATATACTGTAATACTATAGAGATATATACTGTAATACTATAGAGATATATACTGTAATACTATAGAGATATATACTGTAATACTATAGAGATATATACTGTAATACTATAGAGATATATACTGTAATACTATAGAGATATATACTGTAATACTATAGAGATATATACTGTAATACTATAGAGATATATGCTGTAGTACTATAGAGATATATACTGTAATACTATAGAGATATATACTGTAATACTATAGAGATATATACTGTAATACTATAGAGATATATACTGTAGTACTATAGAGATATATACTGTAATACTATAGAGATATATACTGTAATACTATAGAGATATATACTGTAATACTATAGAGATATATACTGTAATACTATAGAGATATATACTGTAATACTATAGAGATATATACTGTAATACTATAGAGATATATACTGTAATACTATAGAGATATATACTGTAGTACTATAGAGATATATACTGTAATACTATAGAGATATATACTGTAATACTATAGAGATATATACTGTAATACTATAGAGATATATACTGTAATACTATAGAGATATATACTGTAATACTATAGAGATATATACTGTAATACTATAGAGATATATACTGTAGTACTATAGAGATATATACTGTAATACTATAGAGATATATACTGTAGTACTATAGAGATATATACTGTAATACTATAGAGATATATACTGTAATACTATAGAGATATATACTGTAGTACTATAGAGATATATACTGTAATACTATAGAGATATATACTGTAGTACTATAGAGATATATACTGTAATACTATAGAGATATATACTGTAGTACTATAGAGATATATACTGTAATACTATAGAGATATATACTGTAGTACTATAGAGATATATACTGTAATACTATAGAGATATATACTGTAATACTATAGAGATATATACTGTAAGTACTATAGAGATATATACTGTAATACTATAGAGATATATACTGTAATACTATAGAGATATATACTGTAATACTATAGAGATATATACTGTAATACTATAGAGATATATACTGTAGTACTATAGAGATATATACTGTAATACTATAGAGATATATACTGTAATACTATAGAGATATATACTGTAATACTATAGAGATATATACTGTAATACTGTAGTACTATAGAGATATACTGTAATACTATAGAGATATATACTGTAGTACTATAGAGATATATACTGTAATACTATAGAGATATATACTGTAGTACTATAGAGATATATACTGTAATACTATAGAGATATATACTGTAATACTATAGAGATATATACTGTAATACTATAGAGATATATACTGTAATACTATAGAGATATATACTGTAATACTATAGAGATATATACTGTAATACTATAGAGATATATACTGTAATACTATAGAGATATATACTGTAGTACTATAGAGATATATACTGTAATACTATAGAGATATATACTGTAGTACTATAGAGATATATACTGTAATACTATAGAGATATATACTGTAGTACTATAGAGATATATACTGTAATACTATAGAGATATATACTGTAGTACTATAGAGATATATACTGTAATACTATAGAGATATATACTGTAATACTATAGAGATATATACTGTAATACTATAGAGATATATACTGTAATACTATAGAGATATATACTGTAATACTATAGAGATATATACTGTAATACTATAGAGATATATACTGTAATACTATAGAGATATATACTGTAATACTATAGAGATATATACTGTAATACTATAGAGATATATACTGTAATACTATAGAGATATATACTGTAAGTACTATAGAGATATATACTGTAATACTATAGAGATATATACTGTAATACTATAGAGATATATACTGTAATACTATAGAGATATATACTGTAATACTATAGAGATATATACTGTAGTACTATAGAGATATATACTGTAATACTATAGAGATATATACTGTAATACTATAGAGATATATACTGTAATACTATAGAGATATATACTGTAATACTATAGAGATATATACTGTAAGTACTATAGAGATATATACTGTAATACTATAGAGATATATACTGTATTACTATAGAGATATATACTGTAATACTATAGAGATATATACTGTAATACTATAGAGATATATACTGTAATACTATAGAGATATATACTGTAGTACTATAGAGATATATACTGTAATACTATAGAGATATATACTGTAATACTATAGAGATATATACTGTAATACTATAGAGATATATACTGTAATACTATAGAGATATATACTGTAATACTATAGAGATATATACTGTAATACTATAGAGATATATACTGTAATACTATAGAGATATATACTGTAATACTATAGAGATATATACTGTAGTACTATAGAGATATATACTGTAATACTATAGAGATATATACTGTAATACTATAGAGATATACTGTAGTACTATAGAGATATATACTGTAATACTATAGAGATATATACTGTAGTACTATAGAGATATATACTGTAATACTATAGAGATATATACTGTAATACTATAGAGATATATACTGTAATACTATAGAGATATATACTGTAATACTATAGAGATATATACTGTAATACTATAGAGATATATACTGTAGTACTATAGAGATATATACTGTAATACTATAGAGATATATACTGTAATACTATAGAGATATATACTGTAATACTATAGAGATATATACTGTAGTACTATAGAGATATATACTGTAGTACTATAGAGATATATACTGTAATACTATAGAGATATATACTGTAGTACTATAGAGATATATACTGTAATACTATAGAGATATATACTGTAATACTATAGAGATATATACTGTAGTACTATAGAGATATATACTGTAATACTATAGAGATATATACTGTAATACTATAGAGATATATACTGTAATACTATAGAGATATATACTGTAATACTATAGAGATATATACTGTAGTACTATAGAGATATATACTGTAATACTATAGAGATATATACTGTAATACTATAGAGATATATACTGTAATACTATAGAGATATATACTGTAATACTATAGAGATATATACTGTAATACTATAGAGATATATACTGTAGTACTATAGAGATATATACTGTAGTACTATAGAGATATATACTGTAATACTATAGAGATATATACTGTAATACTATAGAGATATATACTGTAATACTATAGAGATATATACTGTAATACTATAGAGATATATACTGTAATACTATAGAGATATATACTGTAAGTACTATAGAGATATATACTGTAATACTATAGAGATATATACTGTAGTACTATAGAGATATATACTGTAATACTATAGAGATATATACTGTAATACTATAGAGATATATACTGTAATACTATAGAGATATATACTGTAATACTATAGAGATATATACTGTAGTACTATAGAGATATATACTGTAATACTATAGAGATATATACTGTAATACTATAGAGATATATACTGTAGTACTATAGAGATATATACTGTAAGTACTATAGAGATATATACTGTAATACTATAGAGATATATACTGTAATACTATAGAGATATATACTGTAGTACTATAGAGATATATACTGTAATACTATAGAGATATATACTGTAATACTATAGAGATATATACTGTAATACTATAGAGATATATACTGTAATACTATAGAGATATATACTGTAGTACTATAGAGATATATACTGTAATACTATAGAGATATATACTGTAATACTATAGAGATATATACTGTAATACTATAGAGATATATACTGTAATACTATAGAGATATATACTGTAGTACTATAGAGATATATACTGTAATACTATAGAGATATATACTGTAGTACTATAGAGATATATACTGTAATACTATAGAGATATATACTGTAATACTATAGAGATATATACTGTAATACTATAGAGATATATACTGTAGTACTATAGAGATATATACTGTAGTACTATAGAGATATATACTGTAATACTATAGAGATATATACTGTAATACTATAGAGATATATACTGTAATACTATAGAGATATATACTGTAATACTATAGAGATATATACTGTAAGTACTATAGAGATATATACTGTAATACTATAGAGATATATACTGTAATACTATAGAGATATATACTGTAATACTATAGAGATATATACTGTAATACTATAGAGATATATACTGTAGTACTACAGTATA